>JAQFYM010003395.1:0-18801 GCA_034694785.1 Agrenia bidenticulata | reverse complement strand
ACAAATGAGCTTTTCGTGAAGTCCGTCTTCCCTGAGGAATCACTGGAATCGGTATGGGAGGAGTAAGTAGCGGAGGTCTATCTTCATCTTCATTCACAGGGTTGGAGACTTCTGGTTCTATTTCTTCAGTAATTTCTAGAACTTCTTCGTCGTCTTCCGAAGAAATAGGAGCCTCTTGTTCTACTGGAATGAATTTTTTATCTACTTCCACAAGTTGTGTAGAAACTCCTTCATCTTCTTCTTCTTCACAGGGTGTCGAATCCATATTTTGATTGGAAGATAATTGGTCCACGTACATATCTTCAATCTCATCCTGTTCAGTGTCGTCAAATGGCATGTACATTTCATTAACCTGCTCAGGGTCTTCCTCCAGGTTTGGATGTTCATCAATTACTAATGCAGTACTGTCGGCATCATCTTCCACCGAAGAATAACCGATCGGTCCATTTTCTATTTCTTCATCTTCGACTTCTACTGCTTCCATGGTAAAAAGGCTGTCATTTTCTATTTCGAAACTATTCTCGGTTTCATTGGACGCTTCGGGCATTTTGACAGGCTGTTCAATTTGAAGAGTTTCTTGTTTCCTTGCTAAGGCATTTCTTATAGCTATTGGGCTCAGTTGAAGACCACCCGTCCTTTTCATTGCGACTCCTCGCTTTGCCATCGGCCTCTCACTTCTTCCATTTAAATTGATACTAGGAAGTACCATCCTGGGTTGAAAAGACGGACCGGCTCTTGCAGTTAGGTTAGGTTGTGGTTTATTGCCACTGAGTGCCTTGACTATTATTGGCCGATTCTGACCAGCTTGTGGACCCTGAGCTGACGCTCTGGAATTTACAGCGGCGATGGCAGCTGAAGCTGCAGCCTGAGCTTGAGCAATTGAGGCTGAACGTTTAATGCACTCAATACTTTTGTACATCTTTTGATGCACTCGACTGTTGGGGTTGTACGCATAGTTGCATTTACCAAAAGACACTAAATCTAAAAACAATTATAATGTACAATAAAGAACTTGATTGAATCGTAACAATACAAAGAAAATGGTTTCGATTATCATTCAAAATCCCTTACGTTTTTCAGCTGAGTTGCACACTTGCTTTTCCATCATGAAGTGGTTTCCTTGTTCACAAAAAGATGCGTAATTGTCCTTGGATACGACAACCTGAGCCGCAGTATTTAACTTTTTAAACTGAGTTTTCATGATTCTTAAGTAGGAATAACAACATTCTTTCATTAAACGCATATTCGATAATTCAATAAATGCGATACCGCCGAAGATTGAAAAATTTAAAAAAAATCTTACCCACGGATCTTTAAAAGTGCCTCATCCGAACTGTTAGCGCTAAAGTCATACACCATTTTATTGAACTGCTGAGCTTGTGACACTAATGATTTTAGCTTCGATCGCTTGATATTCAGTAATTTAGCTTTCGTTACGGTGATTTCGGTTATTTCCTTTCTCATTGCCATTTCCCGATTCATTAGCGTAGACAATAGACTATTATAGCAAAATAACAAAATTTCAAATTATATCAATAATTCGTTTTGTCTTAACAATCTTATTCAGGAAATATTGACTCAATCCTACAAGGCTGGTCCCCCAAAATGTATCGCAACTAGAATCACTGCAGCATCAATGATACCTATTTGCTTTGAATTTGAATTGAAAACATTTCTATAGCACGCGTTTCAACTTCAAGGAGTTTGTTACTTTACTATTGATGCACTTTAGCGGTACATATAGGGGTCAACTTGTGTGGAGGATCACTTTCACTATTAGAAAAAGATCTGCTAGAAATATCGTACTTACATCGAAAACTGAGCCGCTGCTTCGTTGATCAAATATTCTTTTTCAGTGACGAGGACATGGTGAATTTTCTCTTTCAAATTTTGGTCCGCTTGCCGTGCTATTTGAGCTATCGTACTACAGTAAATTATATAAAATCCATTAGACATTCAAACTGAAATTAATGTTGGCAATTTAAATTAATACAGACACACTTACAAAGCAGCTTTGAGATCACTATTAAGCTCTTTCTTGAATTCGGCGACGAGTTGAGGAATGCCACTGAGTTTATGCTCAGCATGAACTGGGTTCGTCGAGATACACAAGTTACAAAGTTTCATCTCACAAGTCTCACAAAAAGTTGTTAGGTCTTGACCACGATGTGCTGGGCAAAATATCGGATAATTTTCTGTATCATCTACAGCCGGAACCGTGTCAGACTTCTTCCGATTTTTCAAATCCGAACTTAATCTGTGATCAAAAGTTGTTTTCGCATGTGGATGGTGCTGAAAAGCAAAATATTTCAATTTTCCATTCTGAACATAACTTGCACACAAGTTTAATTTTAAGTCTGTCATTATAATGACACAGCGATGTATTCAGTCGAGACTAGTCGAATTAACTCAATTGAGTCAACCTAATCTTATATCTTCGAACTCATCCGGGATGAGTCATCCCTCAAATTTCTTTATATTGATTCCATTCACTTTTTTTGTAAATCTAGATTATTATTGTCTATGTATGAATGATTACATAAACCTGTCTCTATATAAATCAAACGGACGCACACACATAGTGTCACTAGTGGTGATCCATGATCCGATAAGCCTTATTTCGGGCTAAAAAAATTTATCAATTCAACTGACGATAGGATAGGATTGAAAAATCAAGTGCTTGACATACCTGAGTGCAGTGTATGCAGAGAAACTCTTCGCAATCAATGCACCAACTTACTCCCTCGACCCCTCTGTAACAGAATGTGCATACGACCACCTTTACAACCTTGTCATCCGGCTCCTTATCCAGTATCTTCATAGGGTTAATGACCCTCTTCAAAACTGCTTCCTTAGTAAACTTCGATTTGCAAGTTGGACAAGCTAATGGGTCTACTTCAGAACAAACAAAACAACATACGATTTTATTATTCATTGTGATATTATAATATTATAGTCCCTACATAACCCGTAATATTTTAATTTTAAATACACCATCCCACTGTAACTCACCATATCCAGCCAATTTTTCCAAACACTCAATCGAACATATCAAATGAAGACAAGGCAGAGCGTAAAATTCCTTATCCATGTAGTTCACGTCAGGAGTGTCCGAATTATGGCAAATAATACAAACTCCCCATTGCGGAAATTTGCCTCGAGGAGTTGCCTTAAAGTGTTGACCTTTCGGGCTGGCCTGAACATTCCCTGACCCGGACGCCATAATTCCTCCTGCCATAATGGAGAAAAATAAATTAGTAACCCTTCTTCCTGATATCTCAAAGTTTGGCTTGTAAAGTTGTAATTTTATTTTGAATGGAGGGAGGTCGATCCCTCCGTAAACTTGCCCACTCACTGCCAGGAGGGAACGAGGCTCTTCAATGTACTACTACCAGCAAAATCCCCCACACAGAGTGCCTCGAGCTCGACTACTACATTCAATAAATACACGTAACACAAAAATTTTATTCAAGTCACCAAAAATGAAACTACAGACAGGATCCAAATATTCAATATTGAAGGAAAGGAACTAACAATGGCCAATCATATCTTTAAAAATAAAATAATCTCTGACCAAAGAACCAATAAATACTTACACCAGTTACAGCCTTGACCTCCAGACACTTCTCGGGAGCCGATTTGACCGTTCTTAAGATGATTAGATAATTTCTAGGAAAGTCTAAAAAGTAATCCACTGATGACTGCTGCACTGGGAGTAGAATAAGAAATGGACGACGAGATTAAATGGAGCTGTTGGTAGTTCAGTCAGAGAACCACGATGATTCCAGAAGAATTGAAGCTTGCAGGCTAAGAGACCACCTTCACATTCTCTTCGGTTCTATCCTCTTCCGGAATTTTAACTGTCATGGCGGCTTTTTAAGCGTCCACTTGTATGTACGTTTGGACCCAGAGGCAGACCCGCCCCCTCACTCGGCAAGCATCTGCAATCAATGAAAGCATAGAAATAATTTATCTATGCTAAACTCTAGAATTCATGTCAATTTGACTTCACTGTCGCTCGTATTCCGAGATTTCGATGATAATCATGAACTCGATTCAAAATATAATTTATTTGTTATCAAACTGCATTTTTTATTATTGTCGGGAATTTTTTGGGGGGAGTTCGAACCTTTAATCCTGATTAGTGATTACATTCTTTAGTAATTAGCGGAAAGCTCAATTAATTATTTTCTTTGATCTAAGAGATATAACGTTTCTGTATTTACACGATTACTTTCATATGAAGAGTTTCCATTCTTCTTTCCTTTGAGAAAAAATAGGAAAATGGTTTAAAATAATATTCTTACTTTGCCCCGATAAATTAGTTCAGCTGTACATATGCGCGGTAAAATAGAGCACGTAATTCAAATTTAAATTTTCCGTTAATTCCGGAAACGAGAGATTTAGGAAGATTCGGAACCGCTGAAGGATCTTGGAAACATTAATCCTATCAACGAAGAAGAGTATAAAGCTTGACGTATTTCTTCACAGTAAAGTAAGTAACGTCCATCCTGAATTAGTTGATTTTGAATTAATTCGAGTTTATCCAAAATCTACATCTAGAGAGAGAGACGATTGCTTCGCATTTCCATCTCTTGTTTATATTTGTTGTGTAACCGGTGTTGCTTATTTTTTGGCCCTACGGACTATTCTTAAAATTATGTCACACAAGAGCAAAAGAGGTGCAGTTGTGTGAGATCCAATTGAATCGATAATAATAGAGACGTGTAGCCGAGGCCTTGCGTTGATATCGTATTAATGTGTAATGTAACCGAAGATAGGAAGGAACTGAAGGGAGGGGGGGGGGTGTATCTTGAACAGAACAACGGTTGGTTGGTCGTTTATCGTGGGATGATTGTGGGACATTATCTAGAAACATCACCCATCACCCAATGATAAAATCTTAACGCTTGAATGAAGGTTTAACTGTATATTAAAAACACGGACTACGTAGTAATTTAAGGGTGAAGGGGTCTGTAATCAAATAGTCTTCTGTTGCTGACCTTTTAAAATATGACCTAAAACTCCAAAATGCACTTCAAATTAATTATTATCCATATATGTATATTGTCGGAGTTAATTGATACTGATTTTTAGGAAAAATTCAAAAATAGTCTTTATTAATACCTGTTGTTAAACTTAAAAGCAACTTTTTGGGTTAGATTAGAATTTCAATGTTGACAGTAGCCTTATTTAAAAACTGCAGAAAATCATGGAGTTTCCAAGCTTAGGAGATCGCTGTGCTCAAGAAGGCTGTGGTCAACTTGACTTTCTCCCTGCGGCATGTGCCCACTGTCACGTAACTTTTTGTAAAGATCATCTCTCCCCGTTTGTACATAACTGTCAACATTTCAAAGACAATGTGCTCACGGATGCTGACCTAGCTGCGAGGGAAACGGCTCGTTGGCAAGTTAAATGTACCTATCATCAATGTCAAGTAAAGGACTTGCTCCCTATGATATGCCAAAAGTGTGGGCATCATTTCTGCCTCTCTCATCGTCATGCTGACCAGCATGGGTAAGAACTTACACACTTTGGTTTGGTAGTTTAAATTCATGACTTGAAATTAGTTTTTGTTTCAATTTAAGCAATTTATTAAACTGTTAGGTGCGAAGTTATGATGAAAGAAGAAGAAGAAAAATCAAAGGCTACGAAAAAGGCTGTTGATGCTATCCAGTCTGGAAAAGATTTACAATTGAAAGTCAATGAGGATATAAACAATCGATTAGAAGTGGCTAAGGCAGCTGGAGGATCTAAAGGGGCAATGGCTACTAAATTGGCTTTGATGAAACTAAAGGGTCGTGCCAAAGGTGATATTGGAGTTCCCCAATCAGAAAGAATATTCTTTAGCGTTGACTGTCCGAATAAAGAACAGAACCCGAAGCCCCTTGATGTCTGGATGGCGAAATCTTGGACTCTTGGGAAAGCTGTGGACTTTATGGCCAGGCAGGCGAGGATAAAAAATAAGAATAATGTTACAGATGCCCCTAAGTTACATTTCTTCAAAGATGAAACTTGCCTTTCTAAGCCTTTTGATCGGACCATCAATGAAATTCTCACTGAAGGCCTAATTGTTGATGGTGATGCATTTGAGTTCAAACTAGTGCAAGGAGATAAATGAAGACAACGATTTATGAGATAACTATGCTTCCAAAGTTCTAAATTTAGTCAGTAGAATTTCTCTGAAATTAAACTTTTAATTAGTATACTATTTATTTTCCTGAATTAAGTATGAAGAACCATCTTCAAACCCCTGTCACTGACTTCTTTGTTCGCTTGTATTTGATGAAAGCTACGTAATGTTATGTTTTGTCTATTAGATTCATTTACTCTTTTTGTCATTTGTTGTCTTTAATGCAATAAAAACTATTAACCCGAAACGGGAATCAATAATTTCTCGAGTTATGCAATTATTACAGAATATAATCATCGCACTTGCTTCCAGGCGCTCGCTTATAATCTTTGCTGTAATAAATAGAAAATGAGGAATAAGGTCTCACAAAATAACTTGATGTTTTTCAGGCCGGTGGACCTTTATTGAAACGGTAAAAGTGAAGATGTGGATTCATTTCGTCCGTAGCTGTACAAGGTCCAGCAAAGTCTGTGTTCCATCAGCTTGTACAAGTTTACCCAAACAAATCTCTAGAGCCTCATCGACTTCAGCAACTCCAGTGTCTTCTTCTTCGAAAGATATAATCTTATTTCGTTTTGAAGATCCGAAGTTCTTTAAGTATCTGAATTTATTTGCGATAGCTCAGTTTGGATTTTGGACATGTCTGTCAATTTCTAGTCTTTCTATGATGGATGCTCCAGTTAAGGTAGAAACATCAGAAGAAAAGAAAGAAAAAGAAGACTTGCCGTTTTGGAGAAAAATTAATTTAGGCTCCGACAAGTACAAATACGGACTTTGCCTCAGTTCTTTTCTTATGGGTAATGGTCATTCTGTTTCTAATACATAGTTGGAAGAAATTAAATTGCGTTTTAATTTTTAATGATTACATAACTTGGTGTATACTCTTTAGGGTATGGTATTATGTTTATAAGTTGGACTTATATTCTGAGATCCCTCAGATATTTAATTCTACGCAAGGACGGGAAAAATGTTTCCTTTGTGACCTACGGACCGTTTGGAAAGAATAGAATCATGGATGTCCCATTGGATTGTGTAATTAATTTTTTAACGATTTGAAGAATTTTTAAATATTTAATTTAAGTAATCGTGCGTTTGATCATTGTTATTTCAGATAAGTGCTGCAGGTTCCCGAGGAAGCGACACATCACAAATGCCCGTAAAAGTCAAAGGAAAATATCTATTTTATATATTGGACCTGAAAAAAGGGCAATTTCCTCAACCCAAACTGTTTGACCAGACGGTTGGAATTAAAAGAAAATTTTAATGTTAAAAAATAGTTAAAATAGTTATCAAACTAAATATGGTGTTTAGTACTGAAAAAAATAAAGTTATTCATTGTTTTTAGCTGACTCATTAATCGAATATTTGAAATGTTTAATAAGCAAAGTAATGATCATTCATGGATCCTAGGGAAAGCATATAATAAAAATAACATATATATCGCTATCGCTTATCATCCCCAAATCTTTGAGAATATATCCCTTTTTTGTCTTTGATATTTTTTCTTCAAATATTTCATTTTCAGCAACAAAGGTTAGGCTAGGAAACCCATTCTCATGGTAATGTTACTTCCATTGTTTTCACTTTAAAATATGACGACTCAAAAGAGGCATGACAAATAGTTTGAAGGAGAATATTTTAACGATTATTGTCTGCCAAGATAAGTACTGCTCGTGTCTAGTGCAAGAGGTTCAACATGAGTAACAGTGTTGAAGGCGGAAGCAGACCGCAGTCACCTATCCGAATTAACTCTGAGAAAAATAACTTGTCCGTAAGGAATAGTAAATCAAAAGGACACTCTGAGAAAAATAACTTGTCCGTAAGGAATAGTAAGTCAAAAGGACACTCTGAGATGACTGAATCTGTCGTCAGAAACGGACCCCCTTCGACGAGTTCGACCGTCTCAAGAAGAGCACACTCTAGTAACAATCAGATATCCAATACAGATACGTCACAAAAATCCTTTTCAATCAGAGACAAACCGTTCTCTACTATAATCAAAACGGAAATCGTTCGACTGGAAAAACCCAAGGTAAATATTAAGTTGTGATTGTTGATTTAAAAAAAAATTATGAACGCTTATAAAAATTTACAAATTTTAATGGCAATACAAAGCGAAAGAAAACTGGAGTTACTTTGTATGAAGAACAACAAAATGTGGGTGCCTGCGTAATATCGAATATGGCTGTCGTGAAACTAGAGCTTGAAAATACAAGTGAAATTGAGCCCCACTTGGAAAGTCAAAGGATGTGTCGAAGTCGAAAGTCGAAACCAGTTCAACGAGTAAATAGAACCAAACTAAAGTCTGAAATAAATCTCGATCGGTATGCAACAGCTGAAAACAGACACGGGGATCCACCTCATAGAAATATGATTTTTTTTATGATCCATTTTTTTCCTGCAGGAAAAACAAGAAATTAGAGAATGCTGCGACTTTACTAGTTGAAAAATTAAATAAAAGATTGCTGAAAGGTTCTTCAATGCATGAAAGAGAGTATACAATCCGGTTGGGAGGTGATACTTCCAAGAGATATTCTCAGGTCGGCTTTGCTTCTGGAACTTTGGAAAAGGTGTCCACCAGCAAATTTGGAGCTTCCAAAACACCTTCAGCAATGGAGAAAGAAACCAAAGCCATATCTGATGAATTGTCATATCATAAGAAGAAACCTAACCAAGATGTCGAAGAATACTTGAAGGAACCTATGTTCGAGCACGTATTTCGAAATCTGGGAATTCTTAACGAAGCAGGAGAATTGCTCTCCGAACTTAAAGATTTCGATGAGGTGGAACATCGCGTGAAAAAGTTCCTGGTGGAAAATGCAAAGCAATTACAGAATACTCCGGTCGGTTCATTTAATAAGTCTCTTCTTGTTTATCATTGTGTTCATTCCTATATACATTCAGAATCGATCGTAAATAATTTTAGATTTGGAACTTGAAACTTATTTCTGTATTTTAGGCGCCTACACTCATTCGAGGACGAGACCGTGGAAATACTGGGTCCAAACCAGTATTATCGGTCGATAAGAATGCTGCAAGACGAGCACAAATGCACAAAGTCTTAACGGAAGACATAAATCCAATGCAAACTGCAACATCCAACCTCCCTGCATGGTAAAATTGATTAAAAAGAGCTCAATCTAGATAATACGAACTACATATATAGGCTTCTGAACTCCATTCGATCGGTTGGATCGAATCAGAATTTTAAAATTTCCGGATAGCTAAGAAATCCAACCACCAAATCTTTAAAAATACAATCCAGAATCCGTCGGATTGGAGCCTCTATCCGACGGATTGAGAGTCCATTCCGATCTTATTGAAAAAATCATCAATCTGACTCGACAAAATCCTTCTAATTCGGATTGGATAGAGACCCTATTATACAATTCATACAGTGAAAGGACTTAATGCAATATCACTCGTATATTTAGCACTCGTATGTCCGAGTCCAATAGTCAGCGTTGGAAGAGTATGCCACAAGAACACATTGATAAAATCGTCGAACGGTTCCAATCTGGTTTGGAAGAAGATGATGATCGGAAGTTTTCTATGCTAGAGATTCTAGCTTTCCAGGACAGGGATTCTTTTGACCAAGACGCTGAAGCTAGATGCATTATGGTATATTCTCAGTCTTATCCGTTGATAGAGATTTTTGGTCTAGAGAATAAAAATGATGAGCGATACCCATTGACTGTTGGCTTTGTCTGTTCACCTAGGCTCCTCAGGAATCTAGGGATTTATTGGACGAGCGGATTCATGGTCTCTTTTATGATGTTGAGGACGAAAATGATATAATTTGGAACGTGGAAGGGGAAGCGGCAGAAATGATTGAAGGCTATTCAAGGAAAAGTTTCAAAGAGTGGGAAAATATCCGACTTAGTGAAGGTATGCATTTTATTTTGTATTTTGACTCTTTGATGATTGATTAGTCAACTTTTGAAACTTTAAAACAGATTTGCGAAGGAAGAAAAACCTTAACAAGAAAGAAAAAAATCTCCTTGCCACAGCCAAATATTTCTACAAATGGTTGAATAAAGTTCGACAAACCAAATCCCTTTATGATTGCATTCCATGTCCTTTTACAAGTTTGTGGGCTGGTCCTTATCCTCCTTATATCGTGAGTCTAATTCGACAACTAGAGCAAAATCCTAAATACGGTTTGATTAAAAAAAATCTGAATTTTGCAATATTATTAATAGTGAGAAAATGTAAACTAACAATTGTTATTGCTATCACAATTCCTATAGTTCCAAAATCAAGGAAAGAATTTTTTGGCAAAGTGAGAAAGATGCAAGTCGGAATGTATGATTCCATTCTTGGAAACTGTAACCGCGCTAAGGAAAAGGACGAAATTCAGAATCTACTCCCTGAACCACTAACTATCGAAACCTTGGAGGAGCAGCAAGATCATACGCATCTCGAACCTATAGGTAATTCAAATAATATGGGGAAATGTCATGTAACTTACTGTTGAAGCCTATCTGTTTGATAAGAAACGTTAGGTCAAGAGGATGCTCCAGGATCACTCCAAGGCGATGAAGCTCAAGGATACGAACCTCCCAGCTTTGATGAAGAACAAGAGCCTGAAAATGAACCACCAACCGGTTCTACTATAGAGGGAGAAGTGGTAGAAGGAAATGAAATCGTTTTTACGGTAAGTGAAGAAAATGAAGAAGGGTCATCAGAAGAGCAAGACGTAAATGATACTGAAATGCTGAAAAAGTCAGAACCTCTAGAAAATGTCCTAGTCGAGTCGCCGGAAATTCTCAGTCAAGATCAAAATGATTCTAATTCAATCAAAAATGAATCTAAACTCAATCCACTTTAATAACAAGTCATTTTTATAGTTATCGAGAATGAAACGACCAAATACCTGGAATTGATAATATATTCACAGTCCATTACGCTATAAAAAAATCACAATAAATTCAGATCCTTTGGCAATCCATTTGTAAGCAATCTATTCTATCCCATCCCCTCATCGTACAATTTTTTTCTACGCTGTCATCTTTATTGACGAAATTAGGAAATAGTTCATTGATTAAAATTGTAAGGGACTAAAAACTAGAAATTAACCACACACCATTTATAACATTTGGCTACCTAATCGATGCCGATCGTACATTCTGTTCTAACATTGGGAAGAAGAGGAACGCCATTATCATCATGAGTGCAATACAAAGGTCCGAACCCTTTGCCCTCGTGGTTATTAAATCGTATTAGTCCACAGAGGAACAATGTGAAGAATACGGCTGTTGACACGTAGAGCACCAGCATGAATTTTCTGAAGCAACTTCCCTAGAACGGAAGAAAATGATTTATAGTGGTTAAATATCTGGGAAATCATAATTGTCCCTTCATTTAAGATTAATTTACTTCAGCATCCACAGTGTCCTCTTCACGGATTACTGGGATTGGTGCAGGGCAGTACACTCTCGGTCTTTCAACTTCCATGTTTGAGTCGTCAACTTTCCGCATGCACTGAAAAATTCAAAGCAGCAAAAAAAACTTGTAGAATATGCCATAAAATCAGTTTGTTCAAATCAAAAATTACAATCATCAAAATATACTCACGTTCATTATAAAATTCAGAAGGATCTCTAGGGCCCACCAGCCGCACATCACGACCACAGAGTTATGTGACCAAATAATATAATTTGGATACTCAGATCCGTCTTGGTAAGTGTCGGCTATAGGACTGCCAGGAACTAGTACGGATGTTATGGTGCAGGCAACTAGCAGATAAATTATATAAAAATGATTTCGATTGTTTTTTTTTAGAAAACTTAATTAATTCATTAATTATTATTTATTTTGTATACTGCAAAGCAAGTAGAACAGCATCCCCCACATCCAGTGACAACCAATCATGCATTTTCTAGTCCCAGCGTCAATACTTCGAGCTCCTCCCCCCAGCACAGCCAATACGAATGTAAGATAAGCTCCGTAACCTAATGACCTATGAAGAAGTCCAGCGAATGTCAGACTTGGTCCGAAACACTGCTGGCAAGCCTGAGCAACAATGCCTCCAGAAATCATCAACACTGCGATCCAGCCCGTAGAGTGAATGTGGACCTATATATTCAGCCGTGCTTATGTGCAATGGATTTCAAACCCCCTATAGTAGGCAATTACCTGGTACCACAGTCGACTAAACAAGATCCGCTGCTCCATAAATGTTTCTTTGAAATGCCGGGACAGGAAGATGCTTACGGGGACGAGGAAGAATGTAACGATGACATTGGCACACCCGTGACCTTTTCTGAGATTCTAAAATTTTAATTTTAATATTTTTAATAGGCTTTTAGCCTTTTAACTAGTTTAGTTAGCGGTTAAGTATAGTTACCCAGAGCACGACAAATTCTTTGGTAATATGAAGACCCTTTAGGTCATCAAAGGTAACATTCTGAGGATCCGTGCTGAATGTAAGAGTGTTTTGAATATTTTTGTTTTCTTGGGTTTCGTTATTAGCATTTAAATTCCTGATCATTGGGCGACTAATACAAGTATTTTCATCAACACTGCACTTATCAGCGGGCAGGATACTCTTGACATAGGTTTCGTAAACATGATTAAGATAAGGCTGTTTCAACTTTGAATTTACAACTAATTTGGTGTAGGTATAGGCATCGCCTAAGTTTCCCATTTCCCAAGGGGGCAAACATGTCGGCAAGTTATATGGCTCAGGTTCATTTTGATGTTTGGATAAGTTAGCACTGTCAGCAGTAACGCCGACGAATTTATGGATATTTTCTTTATGGTACAGACATCTCCCTCCAAACAAGTCTGATTGGCACCCTAGAGCTCGGCTAATGACAGGATCTGTCGATATTGACGTGTTCTGGCTGTCATCGACAGATCGAAAGTAAAACGGCAGATTGGGATTCACAGTAGCAGCTTTTCCTTCTAGGATTTCTTTGGAGCAATCTATGACAACATTCGGATTTGTTGGGACCAGATCGGGTGCTCCGATAACTGAGTAACCCAAGCCACGGACTGACCATAATAAGGGGTAGAGAGCTGGAGAAGACGAAAATTAGGTGTCTAGAAGAGTATTGAGATATGCATTGTATTATTAAAAAGTTGTTTATTACTCGGGTGTCGATCTGCAGCAACCCGGCCTCTGAAATCAAAAACAAGGG
Source organism: Agrenia bidenticulata (assembly GCA_034694785.1). Taxonomy (NCBI): domain Eukaryota; kingdom Metazoa; phylum Arthropoda; class Collembola; order Entomobryomorpha; family Isotomidae; genus Agrenia; species Agrenia bidenticulata. The sequence continues at coordinate 5,523 of JAQFYM010003395.1, read as the reverse complement.
CATTATTACTTGACCAATATGTGAAGATATATGCCATGTACCAAAAAATATGCATGGGGATAATAGTTATTGTGTATAGCGGTAATCCTACATCTTGTGAATTGAATATTTCCAATTACTACATGATTGTTTGTAATTTGTCAACAAACCATCCCCACCCACCCACCACTGGCGACAACTCAGACTTTACTTTACAGTTATTACTTGATAAACATTTTCCTTATCCAGGAGCAGGAGTGACTAGAAATTCTCATGTAAAAGTTGAACTCCTTCTTATCTCCATAAGGAACTGCAGGTCCGACGAAGTGCTTGTCTGGGAACTTGTTTTTTAGCACAGTGGATTCATTCCGCACAAATAGGGCAACATTTGAAACCTCGATTAAAATTTATATTTATAATCCCATGTTGATAAACGACACATGCATCACATATCAACCAGGAGCGGCGTGAGGGAATTAGTCAACTCACAATAGGTTGAGTTGGGTAAGCACCCCCACAACTAATGGCCATGTACCGCGTGAGGTCATTCACAGGGCAGTTGAAGACATTAGGGAACTTGGGAGGGAACTCCATGTCGGTGACCCACTCTCCAATCACTTCTTCCAATTGATTCTCAATCCAAAGGACAAACATCTTGATTCCATCTCGAATGTTGTTGTCCGGAAAGTTATCTTCTGAATAACTCAGCTTTACCCGAAACCACCCGTTCAGATGTGTTTGGTCCGCAAATACTGCGTAGACAGTCAAGTGAATCTTAAGTTTAGCGGTGAGTAAGTGGACTATCTGGTGATCCTCGTGTGTCCCATGCCAAAGCCCCCAGAAGTCCTCGGAGGAGGGGAAGTGGTCAACTCCAAGCCCTTTGAGGTGAGGCCAAGCCGGATCCTGTGGAGGTGGGCGGAAGCAGATATGGCTGTGCTCTCCTGAAACTATTCTCCATGTTGTGAACGTTAAGATCAAGGAGATGATTTGTAGTGTCATTGGAGATGGATTTTTTAATACAGGAACTTTCATTCATATGTAATTTTCACATATTGTGATCAGTTTTTGTATGGAAGAAAGAACCATACGTTTTTTTAAAGTTTAAAAGAGACGGTATTTGAATTTATAATTATTCATCCATGGCAATATTTTATTCGAAATTTTATTAGTTGAAATAGTGTTTAGGCTTTTAATTCTCCGTCTTCGTGAGTCATCATGGGTGTTTTTGGCATGATTTTGTGTATCAATAATATGCGTAGCTGAAGTAAAACTAATGCTCATGCTTCTATGCATATGAAATGACAAGGATCTTTTAGACAGTTATAGTTTCCAAGCATTTCCAATGGAATGAATTACAGATGTGGATTTAATTAGTTTTATAAGTATCGAATCATGTGCGACTCTCACGGAAAAGTGACCGACATGAGACTGACTGCTGTGAATCTGGATCGGATGAAAAGTAACTATACTTTATGGTACGATCACAATAATCTTATCCTTGAAGCTACTAAACCAGTCACCACAATGCATGATATTTAGAAAAAAAAACACTGTTGACTAACTTGACCGTGGAATCGCATTTAAACTATATAAGAGTAAGATATTAAAAAAATAAAATTAATTGTATCAAAACAATTAAAAAATTCAGATGATAAAAATTTTCAAAATATTCCTCGAATCGTTTTTAGTTTAAAAAAACTCACAGGTGCAACTTCATATAGCCCGAGCCAGGTTTATAAAAAATTTCAAGCTTCTAAGCCAATTTATGAAAATCGGTGGGGGTACGCCCACTGGGTTTCGTTTCATTTCGCAAGTATTACTTGTTTTTAGCCCGACTCCAAGGGCTTATAGGATCATGTCAGTGTACGTCTGTCTGTCCGTCATCACGATAACTCTCTTCAAACTAGTCCGATTGACTTAAAATTTTGCGCACATGGTCTGTGGCCCAATTGCTTGGATGAGTTCCAAGATGAGCTACATCGGTTGGCAGGTTGACCCGTGGGGTCTACCCCTATAGGATATACATGAAAATGCATATAAATCGTTGAAATTTGGTACTGTTGTTTGGTTGGACCGAACTAGCGATAATTTGCAATATTCGAGAAATTGGTTGCTTTAGTGACCCGTGGTGGTCACCCCTAAGGGGAAAATATGAAATTGCATGTAATTCACGAAATTTGGAGTCGGGCTAAATGAAGTTGTACAGGGAAGTTTTGCTATTTTAAAACCGTAAACTACCAGTGTGCAAAATTTCACCTAATTTCACCTAATCCCTAAGCCAATTTATGAAAATCGGTGGGGGTACCCCTATAGGGTCACTCTAGTATTAAAATTTCGCAAACCTAACGTTGTATTTGCTATTTTAAAACCGCAAACTACCAGTTCGCAAAATTTCCGCTGTCCAGCCTAATTTCTAAAATTTTGTCTATGTAACCATAACCGGTGGGGGTTTTCTGATCACCTCAGGTCCGTTGTTGGTCAGATTTTGCCCATCTTCGAACTTATTCATTGTACTGACCCCATACACGGGTGCACCAAATTTCAAGTCAATCGGACTGTTTTGAGGAGAGTTATCGTGATGACGGACAGACAGACGGACACGGCGATCACATAAGCCCTGGCTCGGGCTAAAAACTGTCGTGTCTGTATGACAAATACTCAGTAAAATTAAAAAGGAAACTGAGGAAAAAATCATCAATAATTACACACCCCGGCCCAAATTACCGACTTGAATATACGTAGGTGTGTTTTCCCCGTGAAACTAGGGATAATATTTATCCCATCAAAGATGAATAAAGAACTTTTATCCAGAATCTCCACAAAGGTGTAGAATAAAAAATATAAGGATATCATCTTATCGTATTGGAGACCACATTACCCTTCTAGTCATTATACTCTTAATGTTTTTATGATAGAAAATGAAGGTTTGCACACGATCATGAAATTCTACAGAAGCTTAAATTCTTGATTCAGCTAAATTCAAGGTTATAAAGCAGGATGTTTATAAGATGCTCTGACATTATGATACTAACCCGTGGGCCATTTTACGAAGGTATAGAAACAATTAGACCACGACTTTAAATAATTATTTTTATTTATTAACTTTTGATTCCGTTGGACGCTTGTGTAACTTACTTTGATAACGTTTTAAAATACAGAACTATAAGGTTGTCGAAATTTTTGCAGGTTGTCAGCCCGAGCCAGAATGTTATGGGAGTGGGACACTGACCTGGACCATGTCATTCCACCCGTCTGTTTTCAAGATAACTCCAAAACATCTGATTCAATTGAGATTTTTCAAATGTCAATTTAATTGGTTGGTGCGTTCGAAGATGGGCATGAATTATTTGTTGTAAATTTACTTTAATTTACCCTTAGAGTTAGAGCGTTCCTTATGTATTAATTATTAAAGAAATGTTCTGGAAGGTTCAATTCAGGCACTTTGAGCAAGAAAAACACGATTGGATTTTTGATGTTGATTTATGCAACCAAAAAAATATGCTGACTTTCGAGTTTTCATTTAAACGATCCGATACAGTTCCCCGAGATTTGCGGGTTAAGAATTTAAGGCCTAAGATTCCTCAAGAGTAAGAGTTACGAAATAGAAATAAAAGTTCAAGGTAAGTCTCTATATTTCAAGTTTAGATCTTCATTAATTGCATCATGCCACTTACTACTACTCTAATTGTAAGTACAGCTTTAAAAGCCTGACTAACTTCCATCATAATATCTCAATACTTCCACAACCCTCAACACCAATGACCACAACAAAAGCAGTTTATCATTTCCTTGTAAACAAAGCATGTATTTAAAGTTATTAAAACATCGTTTAAAAAAATGAAGAGCCCTAGAGCATGAATCCCTAATGAATCCTTCTGGTTTCAGTCTCAAGTGCTTTTTTCCCTTTCAACAATAGCACAAAAGTTGAAATGCCCATGGCCCTCTTGGCTTGAGCTTCAAGTAATTTCACAAAGGAACCCCTGGATCCTCTTCATGGAGGAGTAGTCTCATTTTCACCTACCAATTAACACCATATTAGTAGTATTATATCATGTAGTTATGCTATTTAGGTTAATTCCCCGTGATAAAAAAAACACATATGGTGGACAGGGATCTGAATGCTAGACGTGATTACCTGAGCTATGAACTCTTGAATTAAAAGTCTATAATAGGCTTGCGTAAAATAATACGTCCAGATTTGTAAATGGATGGACGATGGACTAATAAAAGAGCATGAGAACACTTGGTATGATATTAGATAGCTTATATATATGGACGGTGGCTGCCCTTCATGGTTTATTCGAATTTAAAATTTTAATTAAAAATATTACCTTGCATGCTCACCACCTATTTGGACCTTATTAATCCCTATGTTGAGGCTAAGGTAACAATCTAGATTTAATCATCTCGACCTTTCCTCCCAATTGAGCTAGGTATGCAGTGTGACTGTATCACTGCATGGGAACGCCGAACGACTGTAATTTTTTTTAAATCATACGTTAGAGTTGAATAAATTTTTTACATTCATAAGTAAATCCATATGTGCTCTGGCTATATGCCATCAAATACCCCGCACAGGGAGGTAAATATAGATCAAATGTGTAGAATTTACTGTCAATTTATAAAAGTATTTCTTAAGGGGAATTTAGTGCCACGGGACAAAACCAATTAGTCCCTTTACTGTAGTCATCTACTGATGCATTAACATTAATGGGACTCTGAATTATTTAAGCAGAGCTTTTATATTTAAAGCATGTGCGAGTGATGATATTTTTTAAATACAAATTATGAGTTTTATAATGTATAATTAGATGATTTTATATGCTATAAAATAGTTTTAGTTACATGCAGTAACTCTTAAGTTAACGCCTAGTTTATGGGTTTGCTAGCCGTACTTGTAGTAAATAATCTGTTGACAATACAGAATTCAAATGATTAAAGTGAAGAAATGTATAAGTATAAAGAAATAGATACAAGATAACAAGGCTTTCATCTTTTATACATCATGAAAATTATTATCATTATTATGCAGAATAATTCCTCAGCAATGCACTAGAAACTGTCATTGTTGGCCGTGTCTATTGTCCAAGTATATTTTGAAGGGGGTAGCGTGTGAACTTGAGTTTGTCGCATATTTACTTGATCATATCAATTCCCTCATTTTACCTCGATGTGTACAAGCTTAAATTCTTCTTAAGCATTGTATTTGCAAATGGTGACAATGACATTTATTCTAAATATTCTCTCCGCACACTGTCAACTATCCAGTTGTAGTGTCCACTGTCCAATGTCCACTAATAAGAATCCAATCAAAGTACAAAAGGATTACACAGGACTACTGTTTCGAGGAGACAAGTGGACATTGGTCAGAACTTGTGACGAAACCTATGGCTAAAAACCTACTCCAAGCAGCTACGAAAGGCCCGTTCGTTTGTAGAAAACTTCTGATAATAACCCTCCAGTTTTAAAACCCCTCTTAACACCCCATGGTATTATGTAATCCAATTTGCTATGTCAAAGAAACTCCCCTGTTTTGCCTCACGC
>JAQFYM010003394.1:0-18807 GCA_034694785.1 Agrenia bidenticulata | reverse complement strand
AGTGGCGCAGTGATATGTGGAGAGACGCCGCATTGGTCATATATCCTGTGCATGCGCTAGCACCCCACACCACCACCAACACGGCTACCAGGCTTATATTTACTGCAAAAGGTATTTGCTTTCATGCAATGCACGTCGATCGAGGCATCAAGACACTCACCCCTTTTGAAAATATCAATTGCGATCATGGCTTCGTCTACTTCAACACCGAAGTTGCCTTTTACGGTGGGCGTTTGGTAACCAATGTGTACACTAGAACACATTGCGAATGGGACAACTGTCGGCACACGTGCACTATGGGATGCCGTGGGCACTACGAAAAGTTCCGCTTCGAGCTACCCCGCACTTTATAAGCTACCATCCAGGAATGAAGGTTTCTTGATCAACAATGCGTCTGCAACGTGTTAATGCGCTTGTAGATGTATGTGCTGGCTATCTCGCATGAACTCCCGAACAAGTATAATGCACGTACGGCCAACGATATGAGTGAACCGATGGAACATGCAGAGCATGGTTTGGGGACGCATGTTGTATGGCTTCCTTTGGTTTACAGACAATCGCAATGTGTATCCCCAAGAGCCACGTTTCGATATTGTGCTTCTCACGCCAGTGACATGGGAGGTGATTGATAGGTAACAATAGCAGGAGCCCGTTGAATCAATGGTCCGTTATCGGAGCGTCTTAGGTGCTCGTTGGAGGAATTTGAACATGTAACGGCACTCAGAGTCGTCACCCTGAGTAGTGATGAAGTCATCGAAGGTACAAAGCAGTACGTAGCTGTTGCGACGGTTACTGCGCAAGGCGAAGAAGTGGCATGCAAGGGAAAGGTGGTGTAAGCACACCAATTTGCTTGTAGGCATTATTGCGTCAGGTGCACATTTTCGATATTGTCAATGTTGTCCCGGAGCCCGGAAAGCCACACACGACGCGCAAGTTAAAGACAATCTATGCAGAAGAACAGCGCGGTGAGCACTAGTGTGCGATCGGGTTTTACCTTTTTTACTTTCAGGTCCTGTCACGGCTCTCTGCGATGTTTCGGGTCATCTTTTGACAGCCGTCGGACAAAAAATATTTGCGTGGACTTTAGTCAATGGAACACTTATTGGTTCGCCACCGCGCGCACTTTGAAGAGGGAGAGTGGTTATTGAGTGGTTTAGGAAAAGCGTTCATCGACTCGGAGATATATATCCATCATCTGGAAAGTGCAAAGGAATTTGTTCTAAGCTCTGATGTTTGCGCCGGAGTAAGCCTTTTACGTTATCAGGTGGAAATGCCTTTTTGTTTATTGTTGGTACACTTTTCTTATGGGTGACGATGGGTTCCAGGAAGCGCAGCGAACAATGTCGCTAGTGGCAAAGGACTACGATTTACGTGACACTGGATGCGTCGCTTACGCTGTTGATGACTTTGCACTCGCCTTTCTGGTTCGTTGCACCTTAAATAAAGTGTCCTTTCTGGTCATCTCTTCTCCCTCGTGGTTCACATAGGTGACAGACCTTGATGCCAACGTTGCAGTGCTTTCGTTTGCGCCAGAGGGTATGGAGTAACAGTATACTTTCCACCCGTTACAAGACGCAACATCGCATGGTGACATCCATACCAAATACTATAGATATTGCCAGTCGTGGTGGAACGCGTCTTATACGGAAGGCAGATTTCCGTCTTAGCGCTTGCATCAACACCTTTGTGCGGATTGGTGCGCAGTTAACACTGTGTGCGTTATCCCGATCGCTATAGCCAGTCAGCCACTCCCGGGACAAGAAGTTGCAAAAAACAGACACGTAAACATCTTTGGCACAGCACAAGGTGCCGTCTTCTTAAAAGGCAGCAGCCCGATGGGAGGGGAGAAACATGCGCATGCTAGGTGGGCTTGGGTACTTTCTTCCTATGGATGAACGGCAGTTTAGACGTTTGGAAATGCTACAATCATTAATGGTGAGAAAACGCGTATGGAGGGATGTTTCTCACATAACTGCATACTGAAGATAAGCCGCATTCGTCATTTTGCTGGTCTCAACCCGAGGACCTTCCGGATGGCAAAGTATCATTCGGGAAACGCAATCATTCATCCAGCGAGGAACATTCTCGACGCGGGTATATCAATACTGTGAATACACTATATATATACGATGCAACTGGTATCGAAACTAAACACTCCCATCCATATCCTTTCCCATTAACTTTCTTCCAAAGGACTCTTGTTCCGTTTCATCACGCTCCCTATATGCGAAAGACGTACACTTGCCTCACAAGTCAATGCTTTAACAGACGTCCTTAAACCTTAACTGGTTCATCGCAGATTGGTACAAGTGAGGTGAGCATCCTTCAAGATTTTCAAGAGATAAAGTCGTCTGTCGCCCTATTCTAATGGATTGTAATAAGAATAAAGCGAATGCCTTTATTAGAAGTGCTCTCAAAAGTCCTTCTCGAATGACTGTGGGTGCCATGTCATGAGTGGAGGGAGGTGGTAGAGTATGCTTTTACTCCGCTAAGCGTACCGGTGAATCGCCATTCCTATGCGCTTCAACATCCCCTTCTTCGATAAGGCCTATGGGATTACAAAGGATTAAAGGAAGGTTTAGTGCGACAGCACTCTTACGTTCGTCACAAAGCATCAATTCACTAATGTCGGGTACCTGTACAGAAGCAACGGTAAGCGACACGCCGGAGAATGACATACAGGAATGCCATCGGACTCGGAAAGAATGGAGTAGAGCTCTGTCACGTCCGGCAGCTAAGAAGGGAAGTGAACTTTGAAGGGAAACAAAGCACTACACTGGAAGCTGCTTGGCACAGTCAAAGTCATCGGCTTCTATTGTGTAGAAAAAGGAAACATTCGCATAAAAGAAGAATAAAGAAGGAAACGCACCGCGTACCTGAGGAAACGCATTCTCGGACACTGGGACAGTCGTTCTGTTACAGTGAAAGAGAATAGTCAAGGAGGATGAAGATAAGAGTATTACAGAAGAGTGTTTTACCGTTGTGTAAGGTTGCGAATAGCGACGGCATTGAGAAAAGAATGATAACTACTCATCGAAGAAAGCTCATTACGCCACACACCCGCAATGCTCAATCTGAAACTTGTTTTACAAAAAGGCAACAGTAGCAACAATGGTTCTACCGCTGCGCATGGGAATTCACGGTAGCTTCACCAAAACTGCTTCCGTACGGGAGAGTGAGACTATCAAGTGCTTTGTAGTCAATCGCACCCAGTCTAAGAAATAAGACCATTCTGAAAATGCTATAATGGAGCGCTCACTCGAGTCGCGAAACGTTATTAAAATTGACTTGTTTCTGCTGCATTAACGACGGCGCAGCAGCAGAAGAGGTGCTGTATGCTAGCAGTATTTTTCTTCCTTTAAGCTTTTTTAAAAGTTTAAACTCCTAATGGAGTACCGAAGCACAATGAGAAGTGTCCAGCTTCTCACCTCTTCGAGGACAGTCAACTGGGGACTATTAGCAAGTTGTCGTTCGCCAGCGTCAAGACGAGCATGAACGCCATCATTCAGATGAAAAAGTTCTTCTGAAACACGGAAAAGTTCGCTTCTACAAAGGATGAAAAGAAGAGTGGAGGGACACTCATACACACTTTAACCACTCCTGTGTCATCGCACTGAGGGCTTATGCGCAACCCTCACTCCAGATTCGATAACACTCGTCGCATCGCAAAAAGCATCCAGTATTGCGAAGATGGCTACTTTTCTTTGGATAGGCTTCAATGCGGATGGAAGAAACGCACTGCGTCAATAATGAAAAATGCGTCTTCTATAGACGCACACAACCACCCGTTGCCAACGGAAACGACAAACAATGTTAAAGAGTGCCTAGCGTTGGCTGAAAGTGCAAAAGCTAAACCGAAAAAACAGAAAGAACAAGAAAACACTAAATCGCAAAAGGAAAGAGCGCTCCTAACAACAGAAGAGAAGAGTCCTATCAAAGGCGTAAGAGTAACAGTAGCGGAAGAGGGATGGAAAATCAAAGAAAAGGAAGAAAACAGCATCGCTGAATCGAAAGAAAAGGAATTCTTTATAGAAGACGCAAAAAGCGTTACAGAAGCAAAGGTAAAAGTGACTGAAGAAACAACGGAAAGGAAAGTCACCGAAGAAGCAGGAGGAAAGCAAGAGAGTGTTCCCATGACAATAAAAGGAACCAAGAAGGAGGATGAAACCAAAGAAGTAACAAAAAAAGCGAAAAGCGATATAAGAGGAACAGAGGAAACAGAGGAACCAGCAGAACCAGCGGAACCAAAAGCACCAGCAAATGGGAAAAAGGTACTTCCATACGACAGAAAGAAAATCACGTGGAATGAACAACACACCCAAAACCAAGAACGGTGCTATTGCTACTGCGGCGTCACCCGCGGTCGCACCGATCTGTCATTAATGTGCGCTTGCTGCCTAAACTGGGTATTTGTTACCCCACGCTGTTTCTTTTTCATCCATGCCGTGCGGCTTTCAGTTTCACAGACTCTGCATAACCGTAGACACATCTCGCATGCTTCCTTTCACCCTCAATTACCGCTTTGTATGCTGCAACTGCGGTGAGCAGTACTGTGAACGTTTGGAACGCGTATAAATCTCTTCTATTCTGCTTTGTCTATAGTGTGACATAGACTCCTGCCGATTGGAAATGCACACTCCTTACGGCACTCCGAAACTTGCATACCTACAAGCTACGCGTAAAAAAGACTCGAAAGCGCATCGTCGGCTTTACGATCGAACCCGATCTATGCGACTATATAATCGCGTATGCATCTCTATTTATAGTGCTATAGTCGGTGGGTGTTGTGGCAATCTTTTGTACAGGAACCACGTCGCATTAGGATGTACAGGTGATAGGACTATAGTGCATGCGTCTGTGGAAAGCGCCATAGCCGCCAATCCACATTTATTTCATTGCAAAGTACACATCCTTCTCTTTCGTATATCCTTTTATATAGAAAAGGTACCTGACTTGGCGTACATAGATCCAGGATGGGATGCGATTGTACAATTACACAGGAAACGCACTGGATTGGCGTCCCGATGAAGCACAACAAGAGAGGAAGATTTCTAAAAACGAAACGTCGCATCACATAAAGACCCGATCGCTAAGAAGCAGAACCGTCCCACCACCACCAAGCAATCTTACCAAAGCGCGAAAAAAAGGGGGCTGTGACAGTAATGAAAGCGATAGTAGTGGGATTAGATCCATCCGCTCAATGTTGAACAACAATAGTCCGTCAAAGAAGAAGCAGTCTACAAGCATAGAAAGCCAAAAGGAGTGCTGTCTTTTAAGAGACAATGGTCTAGATGAAGGCATCCTAGAAAGCATCCTAGAAAGCAATGAAGAGCAGGAAACGTACTTTGCTTCATCCTCCTGTGGGTGTGGATACCGGGTTTTGACTGTGTACGCATGTATATACCTTAGAGGGGATCCGTACAGCCGGAACACAAAGAAAAGACCGCAGTGTGATCAAGAACACATCTATAACAGAAATGGTTTCAGCTACATCGATACTGAAGTACGAAAACTCCCAAAGAACCATCCCTTAAGGCCCTTTTAGGCTGATCCGTTCTCGCGTGAATTGGATTGCTTTCGCGTTGCCCAGTACGATGAGCTAAATGTTCTCCTGTCGGTGAAGGTAATCTGAAAGAGCCATAGTGCAATCGCAATGGTTGCACACACCCATTATTCCCAGGACCATGCTCCACAACTCCGAATAGCACCTAACCGCTTAACCGCCACCGGTGATAAGGGCTATTGTTTAGCACGGGCCACACATTCTGTCGGTAATGCAGTTAATGTTCGTTAAGAGCATAAAGTATTACCGCCCAGAAAAGGCGCAGGCACATGGTACTATGAAGTGACGATTGAAGAGGCAGAAACAGAACATGGGCACGTCCGGTTAGGATGGGCTCAACACCATGGTGACAATCGACAATCGATGGTTTTACGCATTTTATGGATAGGCAATCTCCAAGCACCATGTGGGTTCGACGAATTCAGTTATTCCTACCGTGATACCGATGGTGCAGCCTTTCACATGAGCCGTGGAAAACACTACGGGGACAGTTACGAAACCAACGATGTTGTAGGTTGCCTTGTTTACATACCCAACGGAGTATGGCAAAAGGTGTGGTGAATGAGTAAGTGTAACAACGCCTATCTTTGCCAACAATGCGTTTTTCTTCCTCTTTAGAAGGGTAAGGCGACCAACGACGTATACCGCATGCGTCCTTCAAAACGGAAAAAGCCAAAGCTTGTTGATTATAAAGGTCGCTTACTTGATGTGTTATTATTCGGATGGGCGTAGGTTTTACGTACATTGAAATCCCCGACTTTCAATCCGAAACACTTACTGCAACGTTGAAACCCATTTCTGGAAGCAAGATAATGTTTTTCAAAAATGGCGTTTACCAAGGCATAGCTTTTGAAAACATCAATACGGGTCACTTCGTGTTTGCTTGACTTGCGCTAGTTGCTCCTTTTTCTCTAATAATAGCAACAACAGGCCAATACTTTCCTGCCGTTTCATTGTATATGGGAGCAAAAGTTACGTTAAATTTTGGTAGCATCGCTTTTGTGATGAAGCTTTCTCTTATCCCTCTCTTTTTTCCTTTTCCCACATAACAGGTCCACACTTTAAGTACTCCCCTGAACTTCCAAAAGAAATAGCCTTGGAAAAAGAATACAAAATATCGGCCGTACCACCTGAAGCAATCCGATCAGTCCTAATCGCACATAGTGCCGTCAACTCGGTTGCAATAGCTACGTTGGTTCGCATCATAATAAGCGACATCTTGGACAAGGTCGAAGAAAACTGCGAAGAAAATAAAACATGGCAATAACAGCACGTAAAGCAAAAGGCAATTAAAATAGAGCTGGCGTAAGGCGATTTTATTGTTTTAGCGACAACCCTGATTCTTCGAGTTGTCCAATTATTGCAAGTGTTCGTTCTATCACACCATCGTTCGAAACATGCGCGCGTAAACAAGCTGTAAACTGAAAAAGCCGCTAATAGGAAAACTATGTGGTACCTATTTCAAGAAAATTATCCGTCCCATCTTTATCGTTGAACAACATGTACGAGGATCCCGCCACTATCGCTATGGCGTCCGTCCACTTGCTCCTTGATTTACCTTTACTTTACCGAGGTACACTTGGTGATGACCTACACAAGCAAACACAAAAGTACGAGGTTGACTTTGTGCTAAAAGTTTGTTCGGTCACAAGACGCACAAAACGGAGAAATTGCTTGTTGTACGCAGCCCACTGCTTTCGATCCCTAAAGATAGCCCGTAGGTTGACGCAATAAGTGATTACATAAGGAGTAAAGAAGGTTAACATAGCCATGAGGTACACTAAATCCACATAAACGTTGATTGTGGTGTATGGTATCACAAAATTGACATGCTTTAGGATTTCGCACTCGCACTATTGTGATAGCGCGCATGAGAAAGAGCTTTTACTTTTCCGTTTTATGATTAGGCAGGTAGAACCTGGCTAATATCATTGCCTTCACACATACGATAAATCTCTAAAATTCCTTTACTGGAGGGTTGTAAAAACTAAATGGCGCAAAATTCCGTCTCTGATGGAATGCACAATAATGCAATGATCCGTCACCTTGGCGACAATCATCACACAGACATTGATATGCAGAACGAGTTTATCTTTAAACGTTTCGGCTATACTAGAAAGTTGGGGAAATACAATATCAATAGGTCGGTTGAATAGAGTTGGCACAACAAAGCTTCTTTCTTGAAAAGAGTAACCATCGCTTGAATCTTCTTTTCCATCGAAGCAACAAAAAGTTCGATGGCTATGATTACCTCCCTCCCATCATTTAATGCACTTTTCCATTTCGGAAAGTTACCGGCATACTTGACATGGTCGTTCAATTCCAACATTTTGCAAAGTCCAAAGATAAAGGCTGCAAGTCCCAATTTTATAATAATAATAAATAAATAATACAACAATCCCCTTTTCAACATTATATACCATTACCAGTGAATGGTGGCGCAGAATATACAGAACCAAAGTCGTTAAGCGAGTCACTGTCACTATAATTCGCTCTACGAAGTGTCAATGCCTTAAAGACATCGCAGAGCAAATCATTTTGCATAAGCGTTTCCATAGTTTATTTTCATTTCGGTGAAATGCGTTTTTCCTTTACACTTTCTTTTAAGAGACAGCCTTTATATAGATTTCGTGTTGAGCGTTGACATTCCTTTTCATTCCCCAAATGTTGGGGTGTTTTCCTTTATCAGTTAGATAAAGACAACCAATGAAAACAGTTGCAGTTAATGGTTCTTCTCAAAATGGAAGGATGCGATAGTGAGAGGAATGGGCAAAAGGTACGTGCGAAAACACACTTTGTCACCTTCTATTCATTTCTTTCACTGCAGAACGGGGAATTCTGGAAAAATGCTAAACAATGCAATATTGATCAAGAAAATGCTAAAGCACCTACAGAAACAATGCGATATCTACGCTTTTTTATTGGCAAATAAGAAATGCTTGCAACTCGCTCATAGAGTTGTTGAAAACATTGCGATGGATATATCTCAAAAAGGACTTCCCGAAACTCTTTTTTGTTTCGGAAGCTTGAAAAGATTGACAGTGAACAAGTGCGATGGAGTACAAACTATGGATTGGCCATTGCAGTTGACTATCGAAGAGCTCGGTAAGAAGCCAACCAACACATAACCATTCTTACCTCTTGTCAGTGCTCACAGGGTGCACAAATCTCGTTGATATTAGAACAATGGGGTCGCTGAAAAGCCTACGAGTTATAGAGCTTTACAGCTGTTCGGAACTTGCAGATATTAGCGTACTAGAAAACCTACCGTAAAATACCGCTTTAGCAAAGACCCTTATACACATAATCCCCTTACTATACAGGCAATTAGACCAGCTAGTGATTGGGCAGTGCCCTTTACAATGCCGCAGCAATCTTCATACCGGAAAGTTGGGAAACTTTGGAGCAATTCGGGGACTAGGACAACTAGAACAATTGTGTATACGAGGATCCTTGATACTGACGTGAAAGCATGTTCTTGACGTGCTGATCTTTGTATAGTAATCTAGAACCTCTCGTAAACAAGACCACCCTTCGCGTTCTCGACTTGCGCTGCTGCGTAGCATTGACTAATCTATTCCCTCTGGTACAATTGTCCCTTCTGGAAGAGTTGAATTTGAACAAGTATGTTGGTGTATATAAAAATGTGCGAGTGTTCTTCAGTGTCCCTCCTAATGACTGACTATTAATAGCTGCACAGGATTAAAAAACCTGCAGCCTCTTCAAGCCTTGAGCAGGCTCCAAATGCTTGATCTCGGAGGCTGCCACAAGATTGAAGAAATCGGTGCACTCGCGTGCCTTACCAAACTGCAATCACTGATTATCGACAATTTGCCAATAAGTAAGGACATTGTCGTCAGAATGGCATTTCTTATGCACAGTTGCGTAGGCAATGTGTCGTCTTTGAAAAGACTGGTTACATTGCATACTCTAAATTTGAACAATTGCCGTGCAGTAAAGGACATAAGCTTTTTAACTGAGCTGGGCAACTTGGAGCACCTTGATATGTCCAATTGCACGGGGTAATTTCTCATTCTATTCCTATGCTTTAAAGTACGCGTTGATTCTAGGATAAGAAGCCTTGAATCGCTACGAGAAAGCGTGGCGCTGAGAACACTGAATCTTCACGGCTGTACCAATATCGAAGGAATCGGGGCGCTGTGTAAGCTAACAGCATTAGAGGAGTTCAATTTGCAGTGGTGTCTCAACGTAAAGTCGCTCAAGGCCATCCAAACGATGAGAAAATTGCATACACTTTACCTGAGTGGGTGCAGCGATATAGATACCATCGAACCTTTACGTGAACTGACAGAATTAGAAACTCTTTACTTGGACGGATGCGATAAGATAAGAGACATTGTAACTCTACAACTCCTTCAGAAACTCAAGACACTTTGTTTGAGGGGATGTATAAGCATTCAAGGCATTGAGAAACCTTTCAAAGAAATGAAAATGCTACAAACGTTGGATATAACTGGTTGTCAGTTCTCTATAGAAAAGCTTTCCTCCACAACAACGAAAATCATCCAATAAACAATGTTTATACGAGCGGTGCAAGGGCTTGCAGTTTGAGAAAATTCTTTCGATGAAGTAATTCCGCAACAATGCCTTGCTTCTGCAAACGCGTGCCTATGGGGACACCTAAAAAGGAAGGGATAAACTCACTATCTGGAATAGGATGGATAAGTGTCGTCGCACCCTTCTTGTCAACGAGAACTACGGCATTTTCGCCAAACTTAATGTAGCGTCCGTCGAAACAGCGCGATTCCTTCCTGGAGGGGAACAATAACGATTCTTTAATAGGCACACAAAAGAAACAAGTGGAGAAGAACAACCGTGTGCGTACAATAATTGCATGGCGTATATCGGACTTTCCAACTCTTTGCTTGCTAGTTGTGTTTACATTCTTGCGCACCTGTTTGCAGACAACGACACAGCTATCGCCGAGCTTCCCTGGTGCACCTGCACGCTTTCTTAGCACTTTGATCACCATGGCAATCTTTGCGCCTGCACGTTTAAGTGTACTTTGGCGTCCCACAGCCCACCTGAGTTATCGGCAACGTTGACAAGACTTCGCATAAAGAGCATTGTCTACTAATGACATGTGACAATCATGGGGGTAATTCGCTATGCATTTGCGTGTTGCTGGCTGTGTGCGCTTTACATGAGACTTAGATTGTCAATCTGCAAATAAAAAGCGAACTGCGAAATACAACTTCTTTTGTTGCGCCTGAGGATTACCGCTATTACATCAAGGCATGTCCGACGCAATTCGCACAGCAGTATAAAAATACCCTCCCTTAGGGACGTTGCTCGTGTGGAGAGTTGCACGACAACTGGACCTATATTAGTGCTTCAGTATTCTACTTCTCTTTGTGGTGGCGCCTGTTATCGCATAGGAAAGTCATAACATCCCTGGAAGCAGAGGGAAGGCCAATCTAATCTTAAAGTGTAAATTGTGCTCCTCTTTAAACACTATAAGTAAACAAGTCGTAACGAAACTTTGACTCTGTGGGTTATACATGCAAGGTATTGTTAGCGGAAGCGTTAAACCATACAACGATGAAGACAGTGAAACATGGAAGAGCATTGTTTCGTTTCAAGCTCGTGGAATAATACCTGAAGCTTTTGATTACCGCGTAACTCTTCCGGAATTCCATAATCTAACTAATGTTCTAGCCAGGGTTTTCGTGCAAAGGAGGTTGCTCGCAGTATAGCAATATCAAGTTTATTGAAGGTTTGTTTTGTCTTTTTTCCGGCATGAAGGTGTACCTTATTCACGCTGCAACCGTATGCTACACCTTCATGCCGGAAAATGGTGTTCTCTTCAACAATGTAATCTCTTTCCTTAGACGACTTTATCGATTATGACGAAAAACGAAATGTCCCTGTTGAAATACTTCAACTCGAATATCGTTTCGTTCGTTCATAATAAAAGGGAAGCAAACGTTATTCATTCCACTTATCCCTCTCACGAGTTAGTCATGTGCCTACTTCCTTGTATGCTAGCTCAAGCGATTCCAAGCTTTTGGCTGATCAATTGTAAAAGGTACTCACACAAATGCAACGTCTTCAAAAGAGACTGTCCTGGGGAGGCGAGGCAAAGACTGCACAAGAAAACATGGAAAATACTAGTTGCGTAGTGCGAAAGTGCCTTGGAGAAGCAACTCCCAGGAAGAGCGCCTATTGGAAATATTCTTCAGCAGTCTTTTGAAGAAAAGACTTGAAGGAAGAACAAACTGAACCTATCGCACCGAATCCTAAGCATGGTTATCGAACCGATGCTCCTTTATGCCATAGCTCTTCTAAAAGCAGCTCGAAGAAAGTTCATAACGTGGATAATTGCTTACTAGACTTTTAAAGGAGAAGCTTTGGAACGACTTTCAATGAAGAAAACTATTAGTCGCCTCTCTGTATTAGAAATGCGTACACTTCTTTCTAGTGACATGGGACCAGCGAACTTACTCTAATGATTCTCTCCAATAAAACGGGACCTTGAAGACAAGTCGAGCTACCCGTATAAGCTCAACCAATAATTACGATTACAATTTCAATCTATACATGACTGATGACATTGTAACTCGCTACTATAAAGTGCAACAGCGTATCCATAACTGTCCACGCCTCTATGGCCAACCCATTGTACGAGAGCGTCTCAGAACGACCTATTGATTACCTGTCACAGCCTCGACTCATCGCTGTCTCCAAGCACAAGTCCATCAGTATGATCCGCGCGTGCTACGATGAAGGCCAGCGCCATTTTGGAGAGAATTATGTAGTTCCTATTGTTCCACCCGGACAGAAAACCCCTGCAGCTAGTAGAGTTGGCTGACAAAGCACGCAAACTCCCACAGGATATACATTGGCATTTTATTGGACGATTGCAGAGCAACAAGGCACGGATCCTGGCAGGTGCAAAAAGACGCTTTTCAGAGTACGACTCTCATACGTTGCAGAGATAAGCAATGTCTATCTATGGGAGAGCTGCGATAGCGTGAAGCACGCCAATGTGATGGATCGTTGCCTGCAAGCCACACGGCGAGGCGGGGAGTTATTACGTACAATGATTCAAGTCAACACCAGCGAAGAGGAAAGTGTGTATACATATCATTGTAATCCATCTCCTCACCAACCGTTGCAGCAAAAGGTGGATGCAGCATCGATAAAGTACTGTTGTTGGCACAACACATTATCACCAACTGTGATATGCTTGTTTTTTCGGGGTTGATGACAATTGGAAAGGATGAGAGTGCAGAAAGCAATGACTTTACGGTTCGCGTGATCCCGAAAAAACGGGAGGGGTGAATGGCTTGCATAGATCCTACAAAGATGTCGCGATAAAGTGTGTGAAACACTAGGACTAGGCATTAGCAATGTCGAGGTGCAGCCTATAGCAGTCATAAGCAACACTAAAACAACATTGTTGTCCAGTTGAGTATGGGAATGTCTTCAGATTATGAAAAGGCAATTATGCAAGGCAGCAACAATGTGCGCGTCGGACAGGCTATATTTGGATGCAGGTTTTGTCATCCTCTAGCCACGCGATAGCGACTACATGAGCACAGAACTTGATGCGAGAAGATTGCATACAGGGATGACAACATAATCCGTGGCGAAATAAAAAAGCAATGCAAGAGCAATGGATATCGGAAGCGCCGGAAGTGCTCGCCGGTACATCATTAACAGTAATAAAGTAAGACATAGTCCCTGTGAACCATGTCCACCCAAATCATAACGTCTTGGAAGCGTCGTAGTGTATATAGACATACGGCAAGAATGGCATAGAAGCATGCTATGATGGTTCCCCATGAGTCTTCTAGCGCAGCCTTCCCCATCAATAGGCTTACAACAGTGCATTAGCATTAAATCCCGTTGCTTTTCTGCACCTGTAAAAGATAAAGTCACCCAATCCGAGTTTGATGCCTATGGGACGGAGTATTCCCTCAACATTGGTTCGTAGGAGGCGGGACCATTACCTTGTTCCTCTTGTTCCTCTTGGTTCTCGGTCGTTGTAAACACTTCCAAAGGCGGTTGTATGTGTGGTAGATTGCTTTCCTCTGGAAGATGCTTTCTTCTCTCATCCACACTGCATAGCCATGCCATTGTCGCTGTTTCGATCACAGATTCGCGGTACATGAAAATGGACATGCAGCAAACGTACAAGAGTAGACAAGAGCAGGCATTAGCGGCTTATCGTCATCTTGGGATACTTGGATAAGCATTTTGAGTGGTCCATGGGAACAGAGCACCGCATAGAGATCTTTTGATCATTCACCTGGCATGCTATGTGGTCCACAATAAAAGGCAAAACCATAGAGCGATATGGCCGCCAACAGTATCCAGCTAGTAATTGGTGGGAGCCTCTTCAAGAGCATCAAGGACTGGGTAAGTGGGTAAAGACAAAGTGCAGCAGACACTGCAGCGCAACCATCAACACACACGAAAATATCATGTAGAATTGCCGCAAGCGTAAAGGGCTTTTCCAATGGATAGCAACAACGCCAGTGACGGCAAAGTTCCACAGAAAGAGCATTCCAGTGATATAATCCATTGCAATATTGTACTTATCAAGGATCTGCCTAACACGCTCAAGCCGGTGTGTTCCGAAGCAATAAGGAAAAAGCATACATAAGAAAATCAAAGGTTATATAGGAGAACATGATTGCCGATGAAAGAATAAGCCAGGCATTGATAACCTATGAGCGTGTGTGGATGGAGGAACAAAAGCGATCAGAACTGCGCTTTGCACACACCCTGAACCACTTTAGCTTCACAAAGAGAACAAGAACAAAAGTCATTGCAATGATGCCACCAATGATGATAAGCGTATTCCCAAAGGCTCGTAGCCAGTCACTCCCATCACCGCTTTCACTGAAAACAGCATAGGCTCTGTACCACAGTAACCGACGCCGCTATGTACATAGAAAGCTTCTACAAATAAACTCGCTCGGGATTTTGACTAAATGACTTTACTGAACGAACGCAAAGCACTACGATCAACATGCACAGGGCAACCGGCTTCAAAAGAGCTATCACATGCTTCGCTACACTGGGCATTGACGTGCACGAGAAAAGTAAACAGGGCGCAATTTTATGGACCAGTGTAGGTAGGACGAACGCTATTCCTTCCCATACATTCTTGATTCTCGTTGGGATACTCGCTATCGTTGTTCACCCGCATAGTTGTGCGTGGATAGAGCTAATGAGCCAATCAAGGACTGCATTGCTAAGAAGTGAAAACAGAAAGCTCCAGCCTACTCATGACTGCTGTACACGCTAGCGAAAAGCGCAAAGGTACATAGTCCTTCATGACGCTTTTGGATAGTGGCTGGGAAGGCTATCTATCGTGGGAAGATTACTTTATGAGCATCGCACTATTGTCAGCCATGCGCTCAAAGGATCCTCACGTCCAAGGTAATGTTGCCCTATGCTTTGCACCCACAAAGCAGTTATCAGCCGGTGCATGCATTGTCAGTATGGAGAACAAGATTTTGGGCGTTGGCTACAACGGAATGCCGAGTGGTTGCAATGACGATGACTTACCGTGGGCGCTGGAAGGCCCTTTCCTCGAAACAAAGTAGCAAGCGCCTTCCCTTTAACTCTCCTCATTTTCTCCATTCCTTATGCATAGGCACGCCTATGTGTGTCACGCGGAAATGAATGCAATCCTCAATAAGAATGCAGCAACCATCAAAGGTTGTCGTCTTTATGTACTGTTCTTCCCATGCAATGGTAAAGAAATAGCGCTAAAGTTGCTACATGTATGCATCCATCCGTAGAGTGTAGCAAGTTGATTATACAATCGGGAATCACTGAAATTGTTTTCAAAAGCAATCCGTCAGA
Organism: Agrenia bidenticulata; assembly: GCA_034694785.1. NCBI lineage: Eukaryota > Metazoa > Arthropoda > Collembola > Entomobryomorpha > Isotomidae > Agrenia > Agrenia bidenticulata. The sequence goes on along the minus strand of JAQFYM010003394.1, from coordinate 3,401 downwards.
GAGTGAGGAGCAATGCATCGCTGCAAAGCGTCTCCTTACAATGGCAGGTATAACGTTTAGGTTGTGTGTATATCATTCTGCATTGTCCCTCTCATATACACACCCAACCAGACAATATATCTCAAAGGCTCCCAATGTCATAGTAGACTATTCGCGCACGTTACCATAACAGCAACAATAAAAATACGGCTCCTCAATGCATACAAGCACATACCCTCTCTCTTCTGTTGCAACAAACGAGACTATTGCATTTCCATAACTAATGGCATGAACATTGTGCGATCCAGTTTAGAACCACAAACTTTCATGTTGACGCACCAGCTCACAGTGGTCGTCTGATTGCAAAAATGACAACAGAGCTATGTTTAATGTTATAGTTCGTCATGTTCCCATAGCAATCCCAATGAATCCATCATAACTTATATTTATATTGCCATTTTGGTTCACATCCAGTATGCGAAACTGATTGGTGATTCGTCTGAAGAATGGTACATGAGCGCTTTCATAAAGAAAAGAAAATGGAAAAATGATACCCGAGTTGAATAACACACGCAACAAAGTCGTCTAAAACAAGGATATTTCTTGGAGTCGATGCATATCTATAATCCGAAAATAGACAGGAGCATAGTGCGAGTAAAAACAATGGGAGAAACCTGGAGTACAGTTTGTCTATAACTTGAGGTGACAAGTTGTAGCCAAAGCCTTTTAGGGCTTGAGAGAATTCGTTCTTGTCGATATTCCCAGAGCGGTCTTTATCCAAACTTGTGAAAAGCTTACTTTGGTTAATCGCTTTATAGGATTAACACAAGAAACCTCTTTCCACTGGTGGAGTGTTCCCCACAGTCTTTTGAATTCCTCAAAGTTCTGTAAATGCGATAGAGAAAGCATTTAAAAGAAGGAAGGACTGTTTCTTACAAGACTTCCTGGAGAAGCCATCCCTGACATTGCGATCATCATTCGGCATGTTTCAAGGCTAAAGGCCTTCGACTGGCCAGTAATGTTTGCTGAAAATGGTTTCTAATGAGGAGGCATCTAACGAGTGAAAACCTTGAGTGAGCGCTTTCTGCAACTCTTCCTTGTCAATTTGTCCACTGTTATCAGCATCAACGGCAAGGAACCAACGGAACAAAGGATCCTGATTATATTGCGTCGCATGGGCTATTGATTCTCTAATAAGAGAATTGTTCAAAGAACTTTATCTTACGCGGGTAGCCAGGCCTTGGTTTTGAGTTTGCGGCGCACATTGCTTTACTTACAGAAATCAAAGGTTTGCATTTTGTTTTACTCCCTTATTTTAGGAAAAGTGAACTTACAACTTGTCCATATATGGCAGTTTGATGGAAAGATTAGGTTAAATTTATTGGATTGGATACTAAGTTTGGCAAGAATCCTCGGACTGCTTAATCGCGTGTTACCCTCACAGGCAGGTGCAAAACGCTGATAATCCTTTAAGGAAGCTACTTGGAGTAGAAATGGTGTACTCCTTTCGACAAGATTTTTTTTTAAAATTTAATTAAACGCGTTATAATATCCCTTCGGGTGACCCTTGCGGAAACATTAGTGCAGTTAGCGTCGGTACTCGAGAGAGTTGATTCGGGTTTTTCATTGTTGCAGTTGTCTGCACACTCTTCTTTCGTAAGCATGTACAACCATGTCAGGTCGGTTATGTTTGATCTTCCCACTGGTTTTAATCCTTGTGTTCACTCGGATTTCGACGCAATCATTCGCCATCAGCTCCTGTACAAAGTGACACCTCACCTTTTCTAGACAAAAGCCGTACTTTCTGACAGTAAATGCAGACATCTGACCACTTCGTTGTACCTGCGTGTGCAGTCATGACTCGATGGGAAGATTCTCACATTTTATAAGAACCTTGAAAAGAACGATTGTGAGGTTTTACGCTAATGTTAGTCACATATCGCACTTGCAAAGTTCTGGAATCGGGTTCTGACTCTCCCCTTCATAGGTACATAATACACAACCACGTCGAAAATACGGGATCCTTCCAATAGCAGAAATCATCCGTAAGAACACGAGTGCCATCTTTACAGGTGCTCTCAACCATGTCAACACCCTGGTGACTTATTCGGTGGCATAGGATCCAGCGATTGTTTAAAAACACAAGCGCTAGCTACTATGAGGCAGTTATTTATATCAGGCTTACAAGTCAGACAAAACGGCTTACTGTTCCTTGAACCTGTCCGTACAATTGCCTTTGATAAATAAACAATGATCGAGAAGGGAATAGCGATATTTATCGAAAGGTCTATTGCACATAAGGAAATAATCATCACTGAACTCTGTAACATTGAAGCTACGTCCATAGGCATTAGGATGACAAAACACAACCTTACTCGCGTAATAAGTACCTACAAATCTCTAAATAAGTCACTCCTCTCTACGGGCGTTGAGAAGCTTATCTTATCAGCAATATCGATGGGAATCTAAACTGTAAGCATCCTTTATGAAATAGTAGAACCAATGATTCCAAAGGGAACTTACTCGAACACTGTTGTCATCGCCTCCACGGAGCCTACACATTTTTCGACATTTGGGAGAAGCGACACCCTTGAAATTGCAATGCTTCGTAACATAACCTTTGACTATGAAATCTCTTTGCTCTCATCAAACCATAAACCAATTTCTATTGGAATTCGCCGTTTCCACCTTTGAGAGAATAATCGGTACGCGACAATGAAAAAAGTTACTTAAACGTCCTCTCATTCTCGCGACGAGAAAAAAAAAAGTTGTCTGGTGTAGAAGGAATGGTTCGCGAGCGCAAAAGGGCTGAAAAAATACACCGCCAAAATGCGAAAGTGCTGATAAAGGTTTTAGGAAGACAAATCCATGGCTTGATGAGATACACAATGAACACTTTCAAGAGTGAGTGACACCAACTTCATGCCATTAATGTGCGACACACAACTCCCTCAGGGATTCCTACTACTGAAGAAGAACAAGTTGAAGCTTTCGCCGACAGCCTAGAGCAACAATTCACTTCGGACTCCTCACACGCAGTGAAACACGTTTTTCCCATAGAAACAATGATCGAGAACATGGGAGTTTGAGATGCTGAGTTCGTTTGCTCCCTACAGATATTCTAGTTTTGGGCCATTATCAAAGGACTGGAAACAAGGAAAACACCAGGACTTAATACTATAACTAATGCTATTATTAAGATTGTCTGCATAATCAACGCTGCGCTAAAGTTGTGAACATTCCCTCCTGCATCCAGTATGTGCTCTTCCTAAATCGACTTTTCCGCCAAAGTGCGCAAGTGGTTACAACCCCATTGGTCTATTATCTGCTATAGACAAACTATTGGAATCAGTACTCCTAGCGAGACTATGCCCAGGTAGAGAAACTGCAGATTATTCGGAGTGAAAGATTCCTTCTAAAAG
>JAQFYM010003393.1:0-18809 GCA_034694785.1 Agrenia bidenticulata | reverse complement strand
ATACATTAAGTGTCAGATATATAAAATAAAAGAAATAATCGGCTATAATAAATGGCATAATAATTTTCTATTGTTGTAATAAAATAGAATAATATATGTATTTGTAACGAATGTACACTTTTTTATAAAATAATTGATTATTTTAATTTAAAATCACGCAATATGAACAAGTGCCTTGTTTATAATAAGCGTAATAATAAAAAATTTTTTCTTTTTTTTAACTTCAAAATAATATTTGTCAGTTTGTATCTTAAAATATCTAAGCGTAATAATACACGATAGGCGCTTACTTAGGTTATTATTATGAAAATTGCAAACGAACGTCAAATTCTATAAAAAAATGACTATCTACTTATATGAAAAAGAGAAGGGAAAATTTACGCCACTTAATTAATTAGGGCACGTCCGTTGCAGTTTAATAAAAATGATTTTCTACATATTTGTTACCATACGAAAACATATTTAGAACATGTAAATGTAAAAATATGGTAAATTTATACATGTGATAAATTTTCTTTGAGTAACTTGGTTATATAATCCCTTTCTTATGCCAGTATTATGAAGAAGCTTTACAAAATTTCATTACAATGGGTCACATTTTTGTTGTTTTTTTTGTCTTATAATTTGATTTTTATTTTATTAAGTTGTCATTAAACAGTAAACTCTTTGCTGACCTATCTCTATTAAATTTATTAAGAGGCTTTTATTTTTTTATTGCACTGATTTTTAGGATAGAGTATAATTTTGCCAGAAGAAGAGTATTTTTACAACATTTCTACTATTTTTCTATTTTAGAATTTAGTATTTTTCTCTTTTCTCATTAAGTAATTACTTCCCCACATGAGAAGTCCTACATTTTCAGGTTTTAAACTATTTCTTCTTATTCCGACTGTATCTCGCCCCAAATTACAAATCCTTTCGACGCTTACCCCCGACCCAGCTACAAAAAAAAATCGCCTAGCTACAGCTGCAATTCTTGGAAATCCGTGGCAGTTTAATTTCCAGAAGCCTAAAATACTCGTATTACCCCAACTCTAGGCTCAATAAGATACAAATTAAGCTCCTCAATTCTTGATAAATTTAATGCATTTGTTGATTTATAATAAGGTTAGCAAAAATTGAATTTGATTCTAAATGGCTGGGTGATTAAATATACTCCTTATTTATCTTATTTTGGGTTATCAGATTCAGAATCATGCAGCATATAGTCAACTTATGCACGCTTTGCTTTCTCAATTACGCATGGATATGTAGTGTTTTATGATTCATCATAAAGATAAGTATCACATAATCAGAGGTCAAGGAGAACTGACATAACATATACTGGGGATGATATCTTGCTATAGGTAACTACCAATTTTGCGTGAACGGCTCTGAAAGCATCTGTAAATATAGAAGGACCTCGAGACATAGCACTTTCTATATAATGAAACAACTATATGGTAATTGAAAAAGTGTGGCAACATGTAGGCTGGTTTGCAGCTGATATACATTTTGTTGCATTTTCAAAAATGTTTAGGTGACATATTATTTCTTTTTTCAATAAAATTTTATTATCAGAAATCTAAAGGAATTCATTTTCGTTTTTCCAACGACTGCATCAGTGCAAAAAAAATCTACCAGCATCATATAAATAAATGTATTTTTTTTAGCATATTCAGCGTAGAGTTCCACCTTGTTGTAACATCTTATAAAGGTACTAGATATTTTAGTTTGTAATTTCCTACAGAACGATTCAAGTTGATGCCAAACCTGTGGGCTTGCCTGTATTTTTGATAAAATCCGTCGTATTATTTTAATCACTGACTTATTATCTGGCATATGTGTATCATTATCAATCAACACTTCTTTATTGTTTTCATCTTTAGACTCTTAGTATAGATCATTAACATAATTAGTATAAGGGGATTCATCAAATGTTCCTGCTCAAACATTAAGTAAAAAAGCGCGGCATATAAGGTTTACAATATATGCTTAACAGCACATATAAAAAGATGAACTCCAAGATTTATTTTATCAGTGATGGTTTTTTTAAGTTTCATTTGAGCTGGCTTTATCAGAAGTGGTGCACTGTAAAAATGGTGTTAGTTCAAAGTCCTCGTATATTTCTAGTATTATATTTGCTTGACTTATCCCCGTATGGCTTTAAATTTGTCTTTTGTCTCATATACATTTAATTAATTCATATTTATCATCTTTGAAATGCATCAGTGGGCATGTATCTATAACTCAACTTACAAGTCCATGCATCAACATACAAATGGATGTAGCTTGTTTTTCATTTACACAAATCTTTCAATTCTTGTTTTAACAGTTTTACCCGGTCATATATATTTGCACTCAATGTTTTTCTAGTCGGTAATGCATATTTTTTTATACTCTTCATACAAAAATAAAGCAATTTAGTAAATATTCTTCCTCAACAAGAGTAAATCCACGGGATTTGCGGATAAATAAATTTTCTACAAGTAATTTAAAACTTTCTCAGTGGACTCTAGCTTTACACCCACTTTCAATACATCTAATAAAGCTTTGCCATTTCGATCTGCTTTATTTTTATGGACATTACGCAAATGATTTCGATCTTCGACAAACTGTATTTTGAAGATATTAGTTTTTTGGCAGGAATATTATCAATATAAGTGCATTTAGAACACCCAAACTCAATTATTTCTACATTATTTGCTATTTTATTTTCTTTTCGAGTAACGTACTTATGAATAAGCGTAGATGATGGGGATTTACCGATTACTTCTTTCAATTTACATACATCGGCTAGTCCTGTTTTTGTGCATGTAACCTTAAATACATCAATATTATCCGCGCTGCTGGTTTTCTAAATCAAATGTATGTCATGTCGTTTTCCCGCTGGGCTTGGTACTGTTTGTTTAGGAATGACCGAAGATTTAACATTTAATATAGTGCCTTGTTGTATACTAGTAATCTGTCTTGTTATAGCTCTTTCTGCATATCATTTTTATATGATGGACAAGTTGCTTTCACATTTATTTTTTATTTCCGAAAAGTCATTATTTATAGGGGGGCTAAAAAAAGAACAATAACAAGAAAAATTAAAATAAAAATTAAAATAAAAATACAAAAATAAAATAAACAAAAATGATTAATATACCAAAGAAAAAAATGTAGAACAATATAGATTTTGCATACGGTAATTATATAAAAAATTATTGTAAACTGGTAGTTAATACTATATAACAAACTTTTCCTTTGTATTTCTTGGGAAAGCGGAAATACAAGGAAAACCCGCTCCTGCTTTTTATGGTCAATTTCTACGCTACAAGTTCAGGGGAATTTATTTTATTTTTTTTGATAGTGATGATTCAAACATTTATTTTGTAAATTTCATTGAAAATTAATTTACAAAAGAATGTAAAAAATAAAATCTATTATTCACATTTTTAACTCTTCTTTACAAAACCCAAAATGCCTTTCCGGTTTGAAATTATGTTAGCATGCGACTGACACAGAAAAAAATATTAAAAAAAACATTGGTATCTGTTTATCTATAGCATAAAAAGGTCGTTTTTAATATGTTATTACAATGGATTATGGAAAAAACTATATTAAACGGGCAAGGTTGTTGTGGCAGATGATTCCTCTTTTAAGATTTTATAATACAAAAAATTAAATAGAAACAATTTTGAAGTTAAAATATTGTCATATTACTTTTGGTATAAATTTTTGTTAAAGGAACATGAGATATTCATAATTATAATTTTATGTTTTGAAAGATACTTTTATCAGTGCATAGACCCGATTTATGCAGGGTTGTTGCTTATGGCATTTAAAAAAACAGTATACAAAAAAAAATATTTACATTGTCTATAATTAGACGACATTTGTAAAATCTATATGTTTTAAACTTTTTTTCTTTGGTTTTTGCCCCTTTTATTACCCATCGCAAGAAAGGCGGCCAATATTATAAGCGACGTGGGGGGGTTTGAGTTCAAAGCTTCAGCCACCTTGTTTTTTGTATTTAAAATGACTACTTTTTTGTATTGTTGCTTTTTGCAACTTTCGTAAACACAAATGTTATTATATAAGAATAACTTAATACATAGTAAAATCTAAATTTCATGCCAAAAATGTGTGACAAAGTTATAAAAATGTTTTCGAACCAAAGTTACTTGCAAATTTACGTTGCTTACAACATATGTAAACGTTTTTATTTACAACCTCTTAAAAAAAAATCGTTTTTTTCATTTTACATAAAACCTAGTTTTTTCTTTTCAATAATGCCAAAATGCTTGCACGGTTAAAAAAAACCACATAGAAATATCGTGCGAGAAATTTTCTTATAAATTTTTGAACATACTTTTTTTTATCAAAAATAAATTATGTTTTGTGACATTACCTTTTTTATATAACTTTTTATAAAAATAATCGCTGCTTTATAGATCAAATAAACAACAACATGCATTTTTTATTTAAAATTGTAAAACCTACATAAAAAAAATAGTATTAACTACTGGTGTAATTTTTTAAAGCAACTTGTATTTACTTTACTATGTATAAAAAAAACCGTTTGCAAATACACTAAAAAACAAACGAAAGCGAACTCGAATGTGTTTTGTTTAACTACAACATGTTTAATACATATTTTGTCAATGAACCTACTATTTTGTAACACCAATGTAAAAGCCGGCCGGAGACGGACCTCCGGCCAGAGCCGGACCTCAAGCCGAGCCGGACCTCTTACCGTCAAGGACGGTTAATGTAAATACTAAAAATTTTGCATTCTTTAACCGGGTCCGCCCGGCTTTCCGTACCGGAAAGCTGGACTGGTTTTGGGTCCGTTCCCACCCCTAGTGCGGATTGCTTTGCGCCCGCCAAGATTTAACGGAATATCTTTTCAAGCGTAAATCTTGTGTATGATGCATTAAAGGTATAGTTAATGACTTAAAACACAGTCAAAACTCACCGAAAAAAAATGTCAATACACTTTCTACCGATTTTGCATATAGTAAGCTAAAAACATAAATAAAATACAGTAAAACTTTTATAAAATGAGAGATTCTATATCCGAGAAATCTGCCTTATAAATAAATTGTGTTCGAAGAAATGTTTACTTATATTTGTATAAAATTGGAATTTATACAAGCATGTTTAAAATTTTACAGGTATTTCATTTGTCAAACTGTAATTATTTTTTTTTTGTTTGTGATCCTTGAAATTTTACAAAAACTCCCAAAATGATAACTGTTTCATTTTACGAGGTTTTACTGTACAACAAAATAGTAAAATACAAATTTAACGTTTTTACAATAGCCGTATTTCTAGCCATCTCTCTCGACTTACATTCAAAAAAAGTCTAACAAAAAAGTGTTTAATATTGACCAAATTTTTAATAAAATGTCACTTTTTAGTAAAAAAACTTTTCTACAATCTTAAATGTTTTTTTTTTTTGCACGAAAACAAATTATCACCAAAAAAACAATTTTTTATATACATGTTATATGTACATAATAGCTTTCCTAATTGATTTTACGTTTTGCGGGATTATGCGAAAGCTGCGCATTTATATGTCTAAATTATATATTAAAAGCTTTTTTGGTATCTAAAAATATTTGCTGTAACAATAAGTTTTAATATTTACAAAAGATACCCAAATTCATTGAAAAAACTAATTTATCAACAAGCCTTAGATCTTAATTCATATAACAAAACTGTGACTATATGTTTTTTTGTTATGAAACACCGTAACTATTTAAACAAGTGTATACAGTTTATCAGTATAACATTCAGACGTGTTTTTACAGCTAGTTGAAACCTTGAACGTTGTATTTTACGAGTATACAATCAAAATATGTTATTCCGCTTGTTTTTTAGTTTTGCGCTGAACAAAATGAACTGTAAAAGTACATTTTCGTTGTTTAAAATGAGCTATTTCTAAGATAATTTTATTAAAAAGACTTTTAACTATACATATTTTTATTGCTTAGTTTATGTATAAGAAAAAAAACTAATAATTATAAATTTGTTATGTGAGTCATTGTGTGTTTTGTTTATATAAACATATATTTTGCACGTTTTAGTAAACACCTTAGTTTTATTAAAAAGGAAATATCTAAAGTTTTTTTTCGTACGTTCGGTATGATCCCATAACGTTTTTTTCTCTTTTGATTTGTTTATTCAATATTTTGCGACTAGAGCTTACAAAAAAACATTAGTTTAAGCATCAATAAAGTATATTCAAAATACAAACACATGTATAATCAATTTACAGTACAAGAAAACCAACAGGCAGCGTACGAAAATGCCGTGTTTGTATTCGAAAATGTGTATAAAACTTTTTTTACTATGTTTTTATGCCATTATTAGCCAGAAATTAAATTGTTTCTATATATAGAAGTTATATCACATACTCCCTCAGTTCCAAATTCTGTTAACTTATCCCCTTAAATTGGCGTAAAACAAACGGAGATGGACATCCAAATGTATACGCGGGGTTTTCTTTTAGCTACTATCATATCGCAAAATCGTAAAAAAGCAAATGGAAACGCTATTCAATGCAAATTTTCTCTATAATTTTGCTGACGTAAGAAATATCGATAAAAAAATTAAACACAATGGTAAAAAAACACCACTTTTTGTGGGAGTATACATTTGTTTTGGTTGCCATATTTGTTGCGTAAAAAAACTTCGTAGAGATTTAAAATTATATTTTTTATTGATAATGCAAAAATTATATTATTATTTTTTATAATTGCCCTTACTATAACTAAAAATGTTTTTGTATGTTAGGAAGACTTTCTTATGTCTTAAAGATACAAAGTTTTTGTCCGTTTCGGGTTTATACCAATGAAAAAATGTCGTATTTTTTTTGTTTTTGCATAATTTGCATCGTCAACAAATAAGCTTTACCGCTTTTATACATATGTTTTCTGCAAATATTTTGTAATGCACAACATAGGCGTAGCTAGGGGGGATAGGGGGGACAAGACCCCCCTTCCAAAATTGTTTTACGCCTGAATTTATAACGGGGTCTAAATTTAGGGGTAAAAAAATTGAGCATAACCCGCCCTCCCCCTTGATAAATTTTTTTTTTTAAAACATGAAGAAAATATTTTTTTTATGATTAAATATTTTTACGGAGTTCATTTTTTAGCCCCCATTTTATAATAACCCCCCACAAAAAAAATCCTGCCTACGCCCCTGATGCACAATAATAATTTAGAAAAGTTCTATGTTTTTATATCAGTTCAAAAATAGCAGTCTCTTTCTGTAAATCTTTTTTGATACCATTTGGTTGAACCATGTGTCAGCATATTTTTTATTTTTTAGGTTATTTTGAATACTATAAATTTAAAAAAATATATTATTTGCATATGTGTAATAAGACGAGCAAACAAATATATATTAATGGTGCATTAAATTAGGGCATATCAAACAAAAATAAAATTAAAATGCGCCTATTTAGTAAAAAATAGGTATTTATTACAGTGTTTTTTTGTTAATGCCAACTTAATCTTCTTTTTGCACAAAAAAATATTTTATTCTTCATTGTTCATTAATTTTTTCTCTCATTTCTTGTTTAGTAAAAAAACACGAAATGTTTGTGGTATATGTTTTTATAAATTAATATCTTTTAAAAAGATTTTTTTAGTATTCCCGTACTTTGAAACCCATTAAACACTGCTGAAACCTACAGAATGCATCGGGAAACATTGATGCAGACGAAATATATAAAAATAACTATACAAAAAAAAATGTAACGACAAAAAAATAAATTTTAAATATAAAATTTCTTAAATACTATAGACCCATACATTCTCTTATACATTTTTTTTCATCATGAATGTGTACACAACCCCAAAAAGTATGCTTGTGTTTTTTATAAAAGATGTAGGATTTGCCTAGGTTTGCTAGGTTTCGCATTCTTTTCTATTTGTGAAACATGATAATTTTACAAGTTATCTTTTTTACTGCTGTTGGATCATGTTGTTATTCTGGGAGCAAACTTTTTTTTGTATGTTACCGCAAGTATTTAAATTCAATTTTTTTAAACACATACGGCCGACATTAAAAAGGCAACATAGGGTTCCGAAGGTTTTTAAGATGTTAAAAAGTAAAAAATACCAGTTTTTTTAAACATTCTTTTTTTTTCTGCAATTTATCATTTTTTTATAAACAAATCAATTATTTTATTTGGCTATGTTCTAACAATTTACGTAATTTTTAAAATATGCCAAAGCTCTAAAAAAACTACAATAATTGACAATATGGCCTAAAAGTATAGAAGAGTATTTTTTAGGGTCCCTAATTATTTAACAAAATATATAGTTAAGTTATTCTTTTTAGATTTTGACCTAATAAAGTAATTAAAGTACACGTTTGTTTTTAAATTTATACACAAAATAGCCAAAGTTTTTTTAAATACTAGCTTCATAACGGCGTACACGAGCAATTTATTAGTTGATCAAAACACGCAAACTTAAACCTTTTTTTCCGGTTTATTCGAGAAAAAAACTTAGAAAAAAAAAACTTAGTTGATAATCATTTTTATTTTTATGAAAAAATATATAAATTAATCATTTAAAAATTTTTTTATTGCGAATCATAGTAATAATTGCTGACACGTCTTGTAAAACTTCTATGCCCTTTTTTTTCTTTTGAGTACGTGTCCATATAAAAAATATGCTGCTTTTTTAGGTTGCATTGGCTCGGCAAAAATTATCCGGACTCTAAAAAATTCTATTTTTTCACAATATGAATCTCTGGTTTTTTTTATTATTTATATCGATTATTTGATGATACATATTTATTGTAAATTAGTAAAAAGCTGGTTTCTTAAACTTTTTTGAAACCTTAAAAACCCAAAAAAAATATTTAAAATAACAAAAATTGAAGTATTATAAAAAAATTCAGATGTTATAATTTACTTTTCCATTTGTATTTTTTTTTTATTTATTTTCGCTTATAAATAGATAGGCTTTTATAAAAAGTTGCTAGGATTCTATAGTATATAATGCTGTGAATAAAAAATTTTTTCTAATATAAGATGTTTTTATTTTTTATTTAATAATTTATCTATATTTAAAGTTTTTTGTCTTGTATTTGGCCAAAATGAGGTCTTTTTTATCTAAAAGCAAGCGCAATATATATTCACTTTAACTACTTTTTTTGTGCTTTTTTGTTGAAAAAACTATTAAACTGCAGATTTTTTTCAATATTGAAAAAAACTTTCTGACAATTTTTGATTAAATTTTTTTGCATATGGAAATTTTATTTATAATGATTATAATATACTTTGCAACAAGTTTTTATAATGACATTGTATTTGTGTTTCAATTCGCATTCGCCGTTGTAAGAAAACTATTAAACTTCATTATAAGTGTAAAACGTTTTCTTATAGTAATTTTCTTTTTGTTTTTATAAGCAGGCATTATAAAACAACTAAATATCTTCAAACTTGTTTTTTATCTCACAAAAAAATACCTATATTTGCACGATACAAGGGTATATATAAAGTATTATAAAACATCTTAGAAGCAGGTATTTACGCGTATTTATAAATTTTTTTCTACAGAAACATACTGGATTTATAGTATAAGGAATATCAATGAATTAAATAAACGTTTTTTTTTTTTTTTGTAAACTGAAGTATCGTATTGCCATGGATTTAATTATTCTTTGCCGTACTCACATTTTTTTTCGTGCATATTTAAGGTCAATTGACCTGAGGTTTTTTTTACAATTGTAAGCAGGCGCAGATTATCAAGTCAAAAATAAGGGCAAAATTAATTTTGCTTGCTCATAAACACAACTGCCTAAGGTTTAAGAAAAATATAAAAGATGCATTTTATAAAAGTATTTTCTATTACAAAAACTAACAATGCCTGTTGTTTTCTACATTTTTTGACAAAAAATACACAAACATGGGCCCTTTTTTAGAGTGGGCCCAGGAGCAAAACCCCTTTTGCCCCCCCATGATCCGCTACTGATTGTAAGACATTTATATTTTGTTAGATAGACCATTTTATATATATTCAATATTAAGTTCTAACTTATGAATTATAAAAATTATATAAAAAACAAAGACACATACTTATTGAGTAAAAGGTCGAAATTTTATAGACATGAACGTCAAAAGGGCATGTTCAGAGTTATGTGTCTTATCATGTATCTAAACATTTTTTTTATATAGTAATATTTATATTGTGCAGTATAAGAAAATGTTTTTTTTGTAGTGCATTGTATGTTTCTATATGTATTTTATATATTTTTTCCAGATATGCTGTTTATTGTTTTGATTTTACGGCTTTATATCTATATGTTTTATAAATAAACTTAGATATAAAGTTCGTATGTTTTTTTGTATATAAATTACTTTATGGTCTTCGGATAACAGGGCCTAAATAAAAGGGCTATAAATGAAAGGTCTAAAAGTACAAAAAAAACTGAATTTTTTATAGCAGCAAATAGAATGCCAAAAATAAAAGGAAGTAAAAATATATGGTCCAAAAATTATATTCTCTATAAAACTTGAAGTCCAAAAAATAAAAAAACCCTAATTATTATAACTGATTAGGTTTTTGCCCACAAGAATTTATACTCTTTTTAGTTTTGGACCCATTTTGTTTAGATTTTTTTTGTTTTCGAAACTAAAAAATTTCGGGCCTTTTTTTGTTTTCGACCCCTTTATTTTCGGCGTCTTTTTTAGGCCCTTATGAAAAGTCACCTACTACATCTTTTTTCTTAGTAATTAATGAATTTCTGTTTAATTATGCTTACAGGATGTTTTTTAACAATGAGTATTTAAAAGTTATTTTTATTTTTAAGTATTTTTTAAACGAAAAAAAAAATATGAATTTAAGTATTTAATCAAAATTCTAGAAATAAAATTTTAACATCTGGTGATTTCAAAATTACGAATTCTTTCATTCAGATATACAAAATTAAAATCATAAAAATGATAATTATTGTGTCCGACGACCAACGATTAGGATTCTTATAAAAAAAAACCCTACAGGTATTTGCAAAATAGTCATAACAAATAAAGGCCTTTAGCTATTTGTCAGATGTGGTCTTGTAAATTAAAAGCATAAGAACATTCCAAATGAATGTTTACCTCTATTAAAGGATTTGAAATGGTATTATAAAATCAGTTGTATTGTAATAAGCTCGTTGCTTTTTTTATTGTTTTTTTATACAACAGTCACGTAATACAAAAAATTATAAAAAATTATGGTATCTTACTTTATTATGATCGTAATCGGTAGAATAAGCTACACCATACAGTTTACGCATTTTTCTAAAAAAAAATAAACGGTTGTATTGCAATTTATTTGTGTTACGTTATTTTCACTTAGTACATAATACAAAAATATGCGCAATAATGCTTGTATATGTTGTTTTTATGCACAGAAAAAACTTAACTTTATGTTTTGCGGGGATAGAAGATAAAAAACAAAATCTCACTTTTATTACCATCTATCTAGACTTCGGTTAATATAACTTAACAGTTTTTTTCACTTGATATACTTAATAGTATTTCTTTTTTTTAATCATTTTTTTAGGTTTTTTTTGTGATTTTGCATGCTCTGGTTTTAATATTTTTAATGTCACATTAAAATGTTTTTATATAAATTACTAAAGCAAGTTTTGCAATTTCTTTTTACATTTTTTTGTTTATTTCTACATACCTTTTGTCTTTTTTTCATTTGTTATTTTTGGTATGTTAAATTGTTATATTTTATATTTTCTTTGTTTTGTTTTTATAATTGGTGTTTGTCATATTTTCATTTTTTTTAATTTCGATATTTTATGTTTTTTTTTGATTTTTTTTTTCTTTTTATTTAGTTTGATTTTATATATTATAAATTGTTTATCGGTATTTATGCGGGTTTTTTGTGAGTGATAATTTTAAATTTTAATTTTGTTTTTTTTAGCGTTTTTTTTATATTTTATTTTGTTTTCTTTAAATGTGAAATAAAATTTTTAAATACTAATAAATTTTGCTTTTATTTGTTCTATTCTTTCTGTTTGATCTTTTTCGTGTTATATTTTTATTTTCGCCTTTCTTTCCTGCGGTTCCATTTTTTGATTTATATAGAAACCAATTGTAGATATTCCCTGATTCATGGGTTAACGTTTTTCGTTTAACGCTTCAGTTCTTGTCGGTCTGATGCAGACCTCTTATCCCGGGTATCTAATTTTTTACAAAACTTATCCTCCGGGTTTAAGCTCCGGGGAATTAAAAGCCGTAAGTGTGAAAATACAGGTCTCTATATAGTCGTTATATAGGGTATGCCAAGTAACCTACTGGTTTATTTTTTAACCGTTGGCAACCGGTAGTATAGTAGCAAAAAAATTGGTAACCGGTAGTAAAATAAGAAAAAAAAAATACCTTATTTTAGAAAGATGTAGAATTTTTGATATTTTGAAATGTGGAACCCGTCAACTAAAAAATTTGTGTTTTTTAATCAATTTTTATATCCACAATAAAAAAAAAATTCGTAAAACTAGTAAATCCATTTTTAAATATTACAAAAACAAAATTTTTAAGAATTTTAAAAATACTTTTAAGCTATAAATTAAGTATGCAAAATTTTGCAGGTTAAAAAATAACGTAAAATCAAAAAAAGACAAAAATATGGGCTGAAATACGTATCAAATCTTTAATTATGCTTTTATTTATAATAAACAGATTTTTTGAGTCTTTCGGTTTAGTCCGGAATAAAAGTGTTTCCTCAAGGTAAAGACGGCTAATGCTCCTGTTTTTATGTATCTTAACGAACATCCATACATTATAGAGGGATGCATTACCAAATAAAGAATTTCTGTGTTACCATTATCCCTGTATATAGCCTTTGCGAGATAATCAAAGGATAGGTTTTTAAAGTAAATGTAATGTTATAGGGTTTGGTTAGGTTATAGGTTTTTGGTAACGTTAAAAAACCCGGTAGAAACACATGGTGATTTTTTTCTATTTGTAATCATTTTATTTTGCAAATTCACTCTTATTGCATTTCTATGGCAGGGGCGAAGCATCAATGCCTGAAAGGGGGGACTTATTAGTTTTAAGGCTAACATTTTGACATACAAATTCAAAAAATGTAAAAATACAATTTGCACAAGAATCTTTTTTTAATAGGTTTCATACGTTTTAAAGCAAAAAAAAATATATAAATCGGCCTCTTTTTAGTATGCCTTGGGTGGTAATGCCCCTTTTGCCCCTTTTATGGTCCGCTTCTTGTTTAATAGTATTGGACTACAAATTTGACCCATAAAGAACGGTCTTTAAAAGAAATGCACCTCTTAACAAGTGTTTGCATTTTTGCGAAGAAAGTAATATACTAAAGACGGGCAAAATGCTTCTACCTTTTTTAAGGCTTTAAGTGCATTTTTGTTCCTTTTTTAACCTGCATAGTTCGTCCGTAAGTTTTTGTAATGTAGTGCAAGCTACCGTCTGATATATCTGTTAAAAAAACGTTTTTTTACATATTTTATTGAATGTTCAGCATATAGTAAACCATTTTTCATATAATAAAAAAACAATTTTTTTTTAAAATATATATTTAAAGCATTTTTTTTATATTTATAATATTTTTTGAAACTTTTTTTTAGGTCTTGTTAATTTCTGGTCATTTATTTAAACAAAAAAATTGTTTAATTGGAGCGTGATAAGCATAAATTCCGTGCCTCGCATATACAAAAATAACAATTACAGTAAAAACTCATTACAGGATCAACTCTATCCATGAGCAAATTTGCGGTAGATTGTCTGAAAAAAAAACAAGAAAAAAGTATAGAAAAATCAGAAAAAAAAACTGTTTATTGTAAATTTTACATTTATTTACACTATATTTATTTTTTATGGTTTTCTTAAACGGTATTTTTTAGTAGAAAAATTCTATCGAGGATATTTTTGAGTTAGAAAAACTATGATCATGATAGAGGTTTTACTGGCCTTCTTTGCTTTACGGAAATAAAAGTTCAAGCAAAACTAAAAAATTTATTTTTTGAAGGGAAAAAAAGAAAACTTTTTATAAAAATTCTGTTTGGTTTTTTTGGAGCAATCTACTTAAAATTTATATGCCAAATGTTTATATATGCCAGATGCTACAGAACAAAATCAAATGATAATAAAAACTGGGTTTTAGATAGAGGGTTCATTTCCCGGGAACATTTTTTTTTAGGAAAACAATGTAGTTTTTTTAAATAAAAAAAATCCTGAAAAAAAGGCCCGGGAAAAAAAAGTCGGGAATAAAAGCAATTATTTATAAAAAATTTTAACACCTAAAGGTCACGAAAAGTAAAAAAAATCACATGATCTTAGCTTTATTTTGTTAGTCTATAAATTAGCTTTAGATAGGTCTTATCAGGTATTTTTTTATAAAGGGCTTTTTTTTACACAAATTTACGAAAAATAATTTTTAATATGCTAATAAAATACGTTTATGTTGAACAAAAAAATAGTATTAACAATAATGAACCTTTATTTATCAATAAAAATACATAACGCTTTTTTTTTGTATATTTTAAATCAAAAATATAGTAATATTTACACAAATAATACTTAGTACTGTCAGACCTTGATTTATCGCCATTCTTTTATCCAATAAAAATGTGGCGAGTGACGAGGTGGCGAAATATCAGGGTGTGAATCTAAAAAAATGATAAGAACTATAACACTTAAACCTCAAATAATAATAAAAAGCAATGTATTTGTTATTAAAGGACTCTTTTGTGGCTAAAAATTATACTTAAAAAATTATTGTTGAACTGTTGCATTTTCCGGCTATGCATGTAAAAAAAGTGCTTAAAATCTTGTTCGCCCAATATTTACGTATTTCTTATATATAAATTTGTTGTTTGGGGCTTTTCTTTAGACACACAAATAAAGCATAATATTGGTCGTAAAAGAAATACTCGTTTAAACGCTTACAGATATGTAATATGCCGCTTATGCATATGTGTGTATGGATCTTGCCAAGCTGCGCAGGTTGCGTTATTTTTTACATGCTATAAGTACTTAAAGACCTGAAAAATCATACAATTTAAGTCTGGAGTTCTTATAGCTTTTTTATTGTTAGATGCATAGATAAACCCTTTTTTATATGCTAATACGTATATTTTTTTTAAAACTTAAAACAAATCAAGATATTAAAGACGCAAAAAACTATTATTGGGTCTATTTCCGCTGATGTGTTGATCAAGTCAGCGGATGAGACCCCTAAAAAAGCCAAAACCGTACGTCTGCCCACATGACAGGCGTATGTCTACCCTTTGGGCAGCCAGGAGCTAGGCGACTGATAGGAGGAATGAAAATCCAGTTTGATGATTTTCATCAAAAACGGGCCTTTGCCGCAACCCAGGCGCAGATAACACCTCCGGAAGCACCCAAAAGCTGTGAAGCCATGCAAAATTTGCACGAAGCGCAAATTTTTTGTTTTTTAAACGACCAGTTATTTACCAAAAAGCCAATTACCTTTTTGGTTTGAGAAAGAAAAGATAAGAGTAAAACCTGTTAATTGGTTTTAGATAAGATTTGTAGGTAAAAAAACCTGGAGTTTTACATAAATACATATCACATAAATTTCCGCAAGACAAAAATAGCTTCAGGCCTAAAAGCCGACATAAACCAAAAACCATATTTCTAAAAAGTATACTAATTAGTTACTCATACTTTTACATTAAACATTATTATATATAAAATTAGTGACAAATATACGATCCCGGCTTTAAATGTTGTCTACATTTTCTATTATGGTAGCAAGCAAACAGGCTATTTCGATGGAAGCATTTTACGTTTGATCAACGGATTTCCAGACTGTATTTAAAGATTAAATTGCGTCACTGTAATTGACAGTTTTCTTAGTTCTATTATCTGGCATAATATTATCAGCTTGTATCTCTTAACACGGCTTTATTCTTTTAAAATAACGATTTCATCGTCAGACAACATGCCTAAGTCGGCATATCACTTGTAATATCTAGATGCCTGACGAACGTGACTACATTTTTAAGTCTAATTTTTATAGCCTCATTTGTGTATAGTAGCTCGAGATTTATTATATTTTCCGTTGATTCTAAATTTACCGGTTCAACTTCTTGAGATTGCAACACGCCGGATTATCTCCAGCAATGCGTGATTTTAGTAATCGATTCACTTTATTATGCACCGTGACACCATTTAATATTTTCATTGAGCAAAAACTTAGATTTTATATTGTTATCGAGGCAATAAAGTATCTTTTTAAGTACATCCTTTACTACAAGTACGGCAAAATTTATGTTTATTCCATGTCCATAGGCTGATATGTGCAGTCAAATAAAGATCAAAAACTATTAATTAAATATTCGTTAAATATCTAGCTATATTTTTATGTGAGGATGCATTATCTACACGGAAAGCAAATTACCGATCTTTTTTAGTGCTTATCTAGTAAATATAAAATACCAATCGTGAAATATACTATCTGGCATCCATGCCTTTTCGTTTGCAGTGTAATGGCAAAATGACTTTTCTAATAAATTCTTGACGCATCGAGGTCTTGTTGTGCTCCGAATTACCAATATGGCCTTTTATCTACCCCGTTGCATTTTAAAATAAAGAACCTGCTATTCTCACTATATATTGTCTTAAACCTTGATAAAATTCACTATTGCTTTATAATTTTTCCCTTACGTGGCCAATATATAGTCTCGTCTCGTCTTTCTTATATATGTCTTGTAGATCATATGGTTTACAATCAGCTCATAATCTTATTAGGCAGATTTAAGCATTAGTCAGATTCACTGATCCAGATTCTCCTTGCAATGAATAACTTTAAATTTGTTTCTCTTTGTAAATCGTGCAAGCCAGGCATTTCAAAACTTGTAATCTTGCATTGGAAGACGCCTTGCAATTTTTTTTGCTTTTGATACTAAAAAATCTTGTTAAAAAATAAGCATTCTGTTCTCTTTTCTGAACAAACCAAATGTAAAGTGCTCTTTTCATTTCAGGAGACATGCAGTTTTTACAAAAAAGCAATCTATTCTACTTATAACGCAAAAAATTCCTGCAGAGGCAATTATTTCTCCTATTGATCTCCTGCTTATTGTCGTTTTAAATACCCACAAAATTGATCTGCTGGCTTTTGGTGTTTAAAATTGGGATTGCTTAAACATGCCGAACTTTTTTTTTTTTGTGTTTCGGCGAAAAACTAAATTCTATTAACTCTTTTTGTCATCTTTTCGCTAATTTAGGAGTACCGAAATATTAATAAATGGCAGTTTATAGAGTAATTATTATCAATATATTAAAATAGAATGCTAAAATACAAATAATAAAGGCGATAAATATGGTGGCGATAAATCGGGGTGGCGATAAATCGGGGGTCGACATTACAAACAAAAAAGTTATTAGAAAATTCAGAATCGTAGTGTTATATTTTGCAAACAGAAGAAAAACATATATATTTACACCTTTTGTTTTAAAAGCAATGTATATCCTAAATCAAAAAAACACATATAATTGCGACAAAAAAAAACTCAAAACCAAAAATTTTTCTGTACGTGATCGATTCCCGGGCAAACAAAAATTATCTCGATAGATTTATTTTTATCAAAAAAGAGCGGGATCCCATGATTCCTTTTTCCGGGAATTGAACTCTCTTTTTGTCGACAAAACTTTAGAAATTAGAAAACAAAAGAAAAGAAAATTCAAAACATAAAAACGATAAATGCGTGTTTAGAATAAACAGAAAAAACTTTTAAGTTATCTTTCTTCTATTTGGGACAAAAAAAAGTCGCCCGTAACCCTTTCAGTTTCTTGGCCATCTACAAATTATTGTACCGCTTAAAATAAAAAGAATGATAAATTTTCAAACCTTTTTATTTTTATTTGTCACGTTGATAAAAAAGATTTGAAAGCTATGCTACTTTATTTGGTAATATTGAAAATGTATTATAAGTAGCAAAGTGGTTTTATCTGTACCTTTGCACATTTTTTAAATGTTTGCATTGCCCAACAACTAAAGAACGCATAAGAAAACATTGCCGCTTGTACATTGCCCGTCAATAGGGCCAAAAACCTTGGGTACATAGAAAATCGTAGACCCGAAGAATTTTTAAAAAACAAAGGTTGTCTGCACCCGGGGTATAAGGGTACCCGTGTATCAATCGCGATTACATAAACAACGCGTATATTTTTGTTGTGTAACAAAGTATTAGGACTTGCTCTTTTTAAACATGTGTATATATACAAAAAAAATACTTAATTAAAAAACACGGATACTGTAGACCTAAATTCTGTAATTTTGCAATTTTACGTATATTAAAAGTATAACTTATAATGTTTGAGGCGTCCCAAATACGTTTTCATGTGTGATGTTAAACCCTTGCGTTAAAAATAAACAACAAATATAACATGTGTTTTTTTTTTCAGTATGCACGGCCGTCGCCAGAATGTTTACTTAGACTACATGCGATTTAAATTTTGTATTTGTATAAAGTCAAAATAAATATAGTTTTAAATTACATTTCACGTTCAGTATAATAGTCAATTCTGTTTAATAATACTATAAAAAAGCATGAATCAACGTATAAAAAATAACATTTTTGCATACATGTACAAATATACAATATGCCTGTATTATTTTTTTGGAAAAATTGTTAAACAGAAACGATTAAATGGTTAGGTTTAATTAGGTTCTAATGTATTTTTGTATACAAAAAACAACAGAGATTTTGTTCCTCGCTTTAAATATGCAAATTTCAATTGTATAGAAACGGCAACGAATATATTTAAATGTTGCAAAATTAAACGTTTTGTTATAAAAAGCTGTTCGGCCGAGGCGTAG
>JAQFYM010003392.1:0-18814 GCA_034694785.1 Agrenia bidenticulata | reverse complement strand
CGAGCTATATTTTATGTTTCTTTGTAACCTTTTTTCGCAAAAAATGCAGTACAAAAGCCTTATACGACGATTAGCAGTTTCGATATGTAGAAAAAAAGCATTTTTTGTTGTTACTTAGCGCAAAAAAGTACAGCTATATTTACAAGAAGCTGTTATACGATTTATAATTACACATAAAAAATCTACGTCAACATTTTAGTTTTGTGTTTAAAAAGTTGCTATATATGTTACTAATTAAAAAAGCATGTTGCATTATTTGATAGTACAAAGCCTTCATGACGTGGTTTTCATAATGTTTGTAGTTGCTTAAAATATTTTACAAACGGTGACACAAAAAAAGTACGTCGGTATAGTTCATAGAGCTTGCAGCTTATATAAATGAATCAAGCTCATGCGTATTCTACAAAACTGTGTGTATGTATCTTGTTTTTTTGAACGTCGACAGTCAGATTTGTACCATTATTACGAAAATATTGTGCAATAAGACCAGCATTCTCTTATATTTTAGATATTATCACAAACTTTTTTGTTAACGAAGTCTTAGTTGTGGCATAAAGCAGCGGTTTTCAAAAGTAACCCATTTAAAAGATTATTTTGGTCATAACTAAAAAAGACCAAAAAAATATATTTTTTATCTAAAATATTTTCTATTATTTACAAATATAACTATTGCATTTAAATCTGCCTCACTTTTAATTTTTATAAGTTTACCCTTCTTCAACGCACTTAAGTTGATTTTTTGCTGTAGTTTTTGATGTATTTAGTGTAGAAAAAGCAGACTCTTACTAGTAAGAATAAGGCATACGAATTTGAATATTACAGCATGTCAAGCACATGATTAAAAACGCGTATTGCATTTGATTCATAAGTAGTTTAATTATTGCCTAGCAAAATCCGTTTAGCTGCATGAACCCATTTTTTTCTTTTTATTTTTTTTCTCATTCGGGCAATAAAAATGCAGATAAACTATACGTTACATTATAAATGGTGCCCCAATCCTGCTATTATTTTTATTGTCAATTTTAGAAAATCTTGTAATTAATTATCTGCAAATTTACGTAGAGTATAAAAAGCATCTTCAATAGCAAATTCAATATAAAAAGCCATGAAATTTGAAAAAAAACAAAAGCTGTATATCAGCATTTCAGTGTACAGATTACAGTTGGTTGTTTTTGCCTAATTTTCTGAAGCAAGAAAATTTGAATTTTCTCTTTGCCTTGTATTACAAATAAAAAATGGTATTAACCATAAAAAATTAAATTTAAAATGCAATTGTTGCTTCAAAAGCATTTTTATTTAAATTATCAGCAACCATATCTTGTTTAGTCTGTTTAAAGTAAATACTTAAATTGCTAATTTTTGGATATGCTTGAGTACGCGTTTGCCCCTGAGATAACCATCTTATTATATTCCAATACGTAGTTTTGTAATTTTAATTTCTTTATTACTTTTAGAAAATTCTAAATTTTCAAATACCCGGGTTCTCAAAAAGCTTTTTTTTGATAAACCTTTTCAAAGTATAGAAAACACAACAAAACACCTTTCAGCCTAGCAGAAAGACACTTTGAGGCTGCAAACTAACGGGTAAGAAAACGTATCAGCATAACCAATGCGTTCTTAATGTTCTTTTATAAAAGATTATACACCAGCTATACTTTTTAATATCGCCTCGGCACCGTCAGTGCATATACCGCACTACTTTTGCATATCTCTATATTTCATAATATGATACACGGCAAATATATTAGTAAATCTATATCTTTGCATGTTAATACAAACTCGTCGCCAAACCAAAAATGACTCTGCGATCGGGCCATTAGATTAAAACTTAGAAAAACACAATGTTGTGCGTTTTTAGCAGATCCAGTACTCGCCGTTCAACTTATAATGAGTACATCTACGTATTTTAATATATATTGATGCTATTTTTCATATCGTCTAGGATATCTTAATATTTTTTGATTATTTTCGTTAATTAAGTTTTAATTCATATATTTAATAGTTTGAAAATTTTATATAATCTTTTATCAACTAATTTTTAACGCAAGTTTAAAAAAATTCATACTTAGAACATGTAAAGAACCAGCTATTGCTACTTAGTAAAATATTTTATATATAATTAATCATGAATTAAATTCTGTCAGAAATTGGGATAACTCACCTTGTGCCAGTAAACCTATTTCAAGTTTATCTTTTATGGCTTTTTGGCGTCTTTTGCACATCCATGATGCCTTATCAGACGGTCCTTACAAAACCATTTTAGATTATTTAAAATCGGTTCACAGTAAACCAGCGACAAATGTCCTGAAATTTAATTCTTGTGCATTAATGTATAGGTTCATATTCTCAACATAGGCGATAATATGGACATTGAATTCCTTTTTCAAATCTAAATATAACTTAAAAACACCTATATATGGGTTTAGTATCGTTCCAGGGGTAGTTCTTCAGCTTGAGTCATTTTTTCATGCTTAGTTTTAAGATCTCTATAGATTGTTGAAGGTTGAGTTGACACGGTATTAAATTATATTTTGCAGTCCATGTGGGTAGTAAATAAATAAATATGGCCTTTGAGCCATTTTTGACACATCCTGGCATAAAGTTTACTGTTCTTAATTGCATTCGGCAGCATTTGCAGTACTTTATCAAGACCTACCTTTTCATCACTAAAGAAAATGTTTCATATTTAGAACACATGCTAAGTTACTTCTGCTCAGGTAGTGCTGCATCTACAGCTATATATATAAAACAATTCTATGACAAGTTTTTATGTATAACGTCTCCAATAAACTACTCCTGCAAAGCATAGATAGCGTCTTTGTTGTACTTTAAAGCATAAAAAGTGTTTTGTTTTATTTTTACTAATACACCTATTAGATCAATTTGCGCTAACATATCAGTTTTTCATTTATACAGCTGTTGTTAAGTTAAGTTTTATGTACAGGTTTTGCACTGTTGATCTATGCGGAGCAAGATTACACGCGAGAATTTCAGGTGTATTATTCTTGCAGTATTAAAAATACTTTAAGGTATTGCATATTTGCCATTTTCTGTTTTTTTTTTGCTTATATGGTCAAAAAGGTACGCCTTAAGTAAGTTACACTTTGTACTTTTTTCCACTTCTCAAATATTATTACAGTAATTAAAAGTTCTATATACGCTTGTTTACAGCAAGATAAACACGTAATATGTATTTTTATGTATTTTTATGTCTACTTCTTAGTATACAAAAAACCATTGCTAGGTTTGGAAAAAATTTTTGTAAATCCGTTCTTTAATTTAGAAGGTTTAATGTCCAATCTTTTTACTTTTTTTTTGCGACAATTCTTTTTATTAATAGAATTTTTTTGCGACAAAAACGTCTTATTGTCGAGTTTACAAAGACACTTTTCTGACCCACGATACTGTAATGTAAATTGCATAAAGACGGCTCTAAACCAAACAGTACGTTTTTTACTTGGCCTTGCACGCTGTCTAAATTATTAGGAAACTTCTCTAACAAATATAATGTTTTGAAACTAAATAAAAAAGACCATAATAAAACAAAAAAACATTTATATCAAAATATAGTTACCCTTACTATAAAACATTTTATTAAACTCAATAGGCACGTTTTTGAACGACGAAAACTCATTTAGTAATTATAATTAATACAAAAGATTTGATTCAGTTTTTGTTGCGTGCTTCTACGTCATTTTGCAGCATTTATTGTTTCTATAATTATAAGCTGCGTTTCTTACATTTCAATACACGTGATTTCGTTAGACTACGTTGCATAAACAGAAAAATATGAATATTCACCACTTTAAATTTGTTACATGAAAAAAAGATGGAAACGTACTAAACAAGTTTTATTCCCTGCTAAGAGACGTTTGGCTTGCTCTACGTATTAATTTTAGACTTAGCGTGCTTATCTTCCATAAATTGCAAGCTGCGAATACCGCTAACAACGAACCGAACCGGGTTATATTAATCCGGTTTTATTGCGTAAGCAGTACCTAGTCTTGCAGTTATGCGTATATAGAAAAATGTTTTACAAAAGTAGAAAAAATGAAATTTAATCATATAAAACAGATAAACTTATAACGATTTATATACTATTATATTACAAAATAACCGTTAGCTATGATATAAACACAACACAAAACAAAATGCCAAGCCGACGAAAAAAGATTTTCTTAACGTGAATAGGCAAACAATGTCTTTTTTAAACGAATAAAAGCAAAACAAAACAAAAGATTATAATAAAGTTTATGAATACCAAATCTTGTCCCCAAAGGCAACTATGACAGATTATATACTCCGTACCAAACGAATGTCAACAATCTTAATATATGGCTTATATATTTTCAGCTGTATTTTTGCTCAACGATCACTACGCCAAATTGACTTTCTGTCGTAAGCGCCTTACATCTAATACAACATGTAGTTGTTTTGTTGTGCATATACACAAGTTCAAAATAGATACACATGTTTTAGTAAAAAGTTATGAATACAAACAAAAGGCTCTTATGTAAAAGTGCTGCTGTTGATAACCTTAGCTTAAAAAGTCAAGCACATCCTGTTAACGCAATTGCGCCTTTTATGACATTGTAGTAGTACAACTTATCTCTATAAATCAAAGTGTAAAGTTTGCTGTGTTATGGTTACTCTTTCGATAAATTTATTGAAAAGTTCCACTGCTGCACATATTGTTTCTGCAAAAGCGCATTAAATTATTGTACTTTCGGTTGAAAAAACGAAACACTTGTTTCTTGTACTGTTATGATTTAAAGGTTTTTAAATGCAAGGTGTATTTAGGCTTAATAAACAATGTGCATTTTGTCGCTGGCCTGTGTGCTTCCCGATAACTATCAGTTGCAAACTGTTTGCGCGCTTCTTTTTTGCGGGGCTTTGCGTCTTTTACAATATACGACGTGTTTTTTTATAGACTTTAATAGATTCAGCCTGACATATACGTTGCATATAAAATTATATATTCTTTAAGCAAAGTTCCTTTTGTTGATATGTTGCTGTAAGAGTTTGTCTTCTTCGCGTTTTTTTATCCAACCCCGCCACTGTAAAAAATACCCTTCTTCCGTCTCTTTTAGTCTCTAACTTGTGTGCTGATGATAGACAGCCTTTGACGGTTGGGATTTTTATAGAAAAAACCCAAAAATCCTACTCATGTAAATTGAAAAATTAGAAAAATATGATTTCCTTTAATAGTTAAATATGGTTTTTAGAAGAAAGCCATGTTTTTTACAAATAAAATAATCTTAATGAGTAATTTTTGTGCACGAAAAAAAAAAAATTAAAAACCGCATGTAATTATTTTATCTGAAACTAAAGTGTTAGTTATCGTTTGTACACATATTTTATTGTAAGGTTTACGATTGTAGACAAAATATACAGAAGTTAAATTTTTAAGTAACTTTTTCTCGTTATAAAAATCCACTATTATTCTCGCTCTAATAAAACTAAAAAGTTGCACCTTCTGCTAGCAGAAAAAGTAAAACACTGCTTTATAATCAAACTTTGTACACAATTACTTAATCCAATTTTTTGTAATAGTCGACAATTCGCCTTTAAAATGTTTTCTAGTATTAAAAGTACATAACGTAAATAAAAATGAAAACTACTTGTTTTTTTTTTGTACGCGTGAAATGTGATTTATGATACAATTTTTTGTTATACCTAGGTTAAGCATATTATTTTAGTACTATGGCGTTGTAAAAAAAATTCTCAATAGATAATGCTAGGAAAAAAACGAAAATTATAATTAAATTGCTGGCAAAATGTAATTAAATAAAACAAAATTAATAGAAACTTTTTTACCTTTCATTAATATACTGTGATTTAATCACATATATGTATGGCAAAAATATCTGCTGATAACCGCGGTAAAATATTTACTGTTTTAGCTTTCATTACACAATAATAAAATTCATCACGTAATTATTAAAAACTTATAGAAAAAATAACAACTTTTTTTCTTTTTAATTGCAAGCAACAAAAGCAGTTATAAAATTCGTTGTTAATATACTAATTTAATTAGTGGGATAAAAGATCTTTTGAAAAAATACAATATTGTTTTTAACGTTCAAAGGATCAAAAAAAATCATATAGAAATAGTTCTGGTATAGCATATGTTTCATAAATACTACTTTAATTACGTATAAAAGGTAAAGACAGAAAGTACTACGATCTTTTTATTTTTATTTAGTATGCTTGCATGACCTTTTATTTTGTTGATTTGCAGCAAATAAGACTTTTTTCAAGTAGCTAGCTTATTTAAATGTACAAAAGCCGCAACCCAAAAGTTGTTAAAAAAAACAAAAGCATTTTTTATTGCGTGATATTATATTTAATATGTTTATTTCATTACCGCAAGATATACTTAAATCTAAATAAAAGAACACTTTTAACATGGATTTTTTATTTTATAAGAAGGTGAAAAATACAAAAAAACAAAATCACAATATAAAGTTTTTATAAAAGACGTTTTTTATAGAAAAATCGAGTTTTTTGGCTTTTTGGAAAATAATTATAAGCGTCGGAGGCCTGCTGATAGGTATATGTAAAACTGTAATGTTCATGTGCATTTCTATCAGTTACAACACTTATTAAGGCTCTATTCTCATCAGTTGATTCTTAAGAGTAAATAAGATCAATAAGACTTTTATGCGAGATTTTTCAATTTTTTTTTATATGATTTCCACGTGCTATCATTTTTTTTTACTTTTTATTATGATCGACGTGTTTTTTTACACATGCGACTGCGATTATTGTGGTCACTTGTTTTTTGCGTTGAATTTCTAAATAGCTAGGTTTTTTTTTGATCTTGCGTGAAATGTATGAATCTGTTTTGTTGGTTCTCAAAAAGAGTTGTGGGTTAGATTTATAATACAATGCATTGTTTTCTGGCTTGTCGTAAAAAGTACGTCGCGGCTTAGTTCTGTATGCGCAGCGTCATATTGATTTGAACATCTATTGTTTCGTCTGATCAATATCTCACTTTTAAATTACATTGTTTTATTACGTTAAAAATCATTCTGTACGTTTCGAGTTTGTTTTTTTTTGTCGGGAAACTGGCTCTGGTTTGGGAAAATTTAATTTCATTTATTTGTGTACTTTTTTCGTAAACAGTTGTTTTTTTTGTTGCGAAAAATTGTTAAATTTGGTAGGGAAACCGTGTATTATGTAATAAAAGTTTTCTAGTCTTTTTGTGTCTGTTTTTGTATTATTAGTATTACATGCCTTTTTAATATAAATTTCGCTTTTTGTTTCTTGCCATTTTTCACTATTTTATTGGTAATAGTCTATTTTTCTTCTGCTACTGTTGCAATGTTTGTGTACTTTTTATTATCGTTTTTTTCGATGCACCGATGTTAAAAATTGTAACATATGGGTGTCAAATTAATAAAATTAAATTTCGTATATTTTTTTGCAATATGTTTTTATTATTACTAATTTTTCCTAATAATGAATATTGGCTGTTTCCTTGTTTTTTTTTTCCAAATTTTTTTTTTGTTAAAAAGATGACATATATGAGTATTAATCTTTTTGTAAATTGCGTGATTTGTATATATATTATATTCTTTTGCGATTTTTTTTATTTAATTACCCAAAAGAGAAATACGGTTCATTGGTATCGTTAAAGCGCTATACCGAAATTCTACATACCAAGAATATTTGTTTCCGAAATTTTGCATACCCGGACTTTCAAATTCCTGTAATTTTGAATACCCGGAATTTTGAGTACTCGGAATTCTTATTGGATAAATTATATATAGTAAGAATCAAATTTAGTATAAAAATTATTGGTTTCAAAAAATTAAAGTACTCGGCCTGCCAACACAAGTTAGTACATAAGGGTATTAAAAATTACACATATTTAAGTCACTTTATTTCTTTTAACATAAATAAAGAATCGTAAAATATTACCCGGTTAACTACCCTAGGGTTGCCACTAAGAACCACTATAACACTATTTGTAAAAACGATACAAAAATAAGGTAAAGTATCTAAAAATTTATATTTTAATTATTGTCCAAAGGTGTTTCAAACATATTTTTATGATAAATAAAATATATATGGAATATTTTTTACTGCTACTTTTTTATCTACATTACAAAATTTCAATAGGCTTTTAAACGGTTCGTTCAACGCTCATAAATATAGTTATGGTTTTGTTTGCGATTTTAATAAAGAAAAATTTTTTATAAATAGACTATAAACACATTAATTCGACTTATATATACTATAGCTTTAAAAATACGAAACCAAGAATATACATATTATATAATAGCGAATAAAAAATGGCACTATTTTCTTTTTTATTGCTGACAGAAGGATGGGGGAGTTATTAAAATTATTGTTTTTTTTTAACAAGAGTGCGAGTTTTAGTATCAACCATCGAACTCGGCATATCTGAGCAGAACCTCGTCATTCAGATCGATCACATCATTTTCATCTATGATTATATATTTGAAATGCCGATTGTATCTCAAAAACAATATATCTTTTACGGTGTCATAAGTAGGGGTCGGATAAATGCCGGTAGCCGGCAAAAATTACAAACCCGGCAAAGCGAAGGTTTCTAGAAAAAAACCGGCATTTGCCGGCAATTACTTTAAATTGTATTTTAGTAACAAAAAAATGTTATATAGTCATTCAAATTCACTTTTTTATATTTTATTTATCACAAAAAATACATTCCACTTATTATAAACTGCATTTAAAATACTTTAAAAACTCCAATTACACTACATTATATGCAAATTAATGACATAAAACAAAGAGAAACCTTTTACTAATATTGTCATAAAAAATGAAATTTTTTAATCTTGTATTACAATATGACTATACCAGGGTTGAAAACCGAAAACCTAGATTTAAATTAGACATGTTACTATATAAAATAAAAATAAAAGTGAAGTAAAGTTTTTAAGTTTTATTTTTTATATGGCTCTCCTAATAATCTTTTAAAGAACGAGTTTTGCTACAGTTTATTTTACGTTTTCTTGAATGGAACATATTTTGCGTTGGTTAAAATGCGTCTATTTAGATTTTTTTTTTTTTATTTTTCGTTTTTGTAGTAAGTATTTTTTAGCAATTTAAACCAAAATCTTGATTATGCGTAGCACTAACTTATTAAAAGTCGGTTTTTGTCAAACTTATAGCCATTAAGTACGTATAAAAGATATTAAAAAATACCGGCATTTTTACCGGCAATTTACCCGGGAATGCCGGGTTTTTTTGTAAAAAAACCCGGCAAAATTCCGGGCCCTAGTCATAAGCCAACGAGGCTTTCAAAAATTATTAGATTTATATATGCAAGAAAATATTTGTCAATACTGCAGCCTCACTTGTAGGCAGTACCATTAGTATATGGTGTATAAATTTTTTTATTTTTGTCGTGGACCTGCGAGTGCATGGATTAAAAGCCGTAGAAAATAAATAGTTATTGATTTTTGTTTAAACAAGAGCATTAAACATTTCAGTTATATTGACATTTCTTTCTCTTTATCTTGCTTATTTCTCTAGCAATACGTGTATGACCTTTACAATAGAATTAATTAGCAAAACTCTTTTTCTGTCAGAATCAGCTACAAGTTAACCCTGTACTGTCATCTACAAGTTTTTACGAGCTAAGCAAAATAAGTGATACATAATCCATTAAAAGTTATCTGCTTGCGCGTTGTTTACTACCTAATTATAGTTGCAAGTAATATAATACACTTGAGATTATTGTAAGACTATTATTTTGGTTGTTGGAATTATTCATTCAATATTTTTTTTCTCAATCATTTAAGCGTGAATGCAGAATTCCATAATGTATCTACATAAAGTTTAACAATAGCTTCCTTAATGTAATGTTGCTAAATTTACGTCAAAATTACACAATAGTAAATTGGTATAGAACTTGTACTTTATACATTTTTTATTGTATGTGCTGCACACCCCACATGAACAAATAACGGTAATTCTGCTCTAACAAAAAGTATGCCCGAAAACACAACGGTCGAGCATTACTGCTTATTCCACCAATAATTTATTTTTGTTTTTGTCTTAGATCAAAAATTCATTATATCAAGGGCTGTTTTTTTTTTTATGGCACTATTATTTTAAACAACATGCGAACGAATAAAGATTGAAACGAAGGGGTTGTTTGTACTTACAAAAAAAATTTGTAAGGCTTGTGTTTTGTAAAAGGGTTTAGTCATCTATCTAGACAGAAGTTTGTCGGTTTTTCCTTTTTTTAGTAAAAATATGTGTTTTAAAAACCTCAACCATTACTTTTATTTACTTTTTCTTGTTTTTCTTGCCTTCGAAGGCATTGACATAAGCTTAATCACATAAGATATATCGAGAAATTGCAACGGTAAAAAGTGTCTGCTTTGTGTTATAGAGAAAAGTGGCTTTTATATTAGCAGTTTGTTATGCAATTTTACAGTTTTTTTTTATAAAAAACCTTCAAATAAACGTATTTTCTACGTATATTAATTTCATTACATAAATCTATGAATATTCCTTGAACCTTTACTATGTTCGGACACGTAATACTTCTCTAAAATTACCTTTCCAAAAAATATAAGTGTTATATATATACCACCGTTCTTAATTTTAGCAGTATGCAATACAATAAACTATACTATTAATATGAACATCTTCAAGTGATAAATTGCTATGAAGTAATTAAATTTTTTAATTGACAGAAAAAACTTCGTTGGTACATTTTAAATGCAGAATTCGCGAATTTGTAGTACTTCCAGGGTGTAAATTATTTTTCATCTCTGCTTTAAGAACTTATAAAAAACAAAATTAGTAAGATTATTTTTATTGTATTATGCTCCGATACGGTATCAACAAAGTATAATTTATATGCGAAGAAGCATTTGTTTTATCCTCGACATTAAATTATACTAAAGCTGTGCGTAGGGAACAGATATCATTGATTAAAAATAAGTTCTGTTTTTGCATGTATTGTGCGAATCGTATATATGGGGCACAAAATACTGGAAAAAGTCTCATTTTTGGTTTCACAAGATTTAGATACAGTTTCTGTATAAATACATTGTAGGTTTTTATTTGAACTAGGAAATAATGCTATTGTGATACTTGTTTTTTTAACTCTTATTTTTTTGACACTAAGAACATCGTCAAATAAAGGGGTCGAAAAAATTGGAAACCAAAAATATGTACAGAACAGAAAAACAATTATAAAAAAAGTGAATCTTATGAAGTATAAAAGAGCTTTCTACAAACTTAAGATAATTGCATGCTTGGCATGTACCGTGAAAAGGCATAAGGCCTTAATGAATACCTTTTAAAGTACATTGAATTAGGTGTATGTATTGTTAGCAGATAATAAGTCTTTAATGTTGTTTTACAAGGACGTCAAAAGAATACCATACAAAGTTTAAATGGAATAAATATTTTCGGAATACCAATGAAGAACCAAAACCATTATTCATTTTATGTGTACATTTACAAATGAATTGTTTTTAGTGTCACTAGTCAATGCAAACCATGCATACACTTTTTGCAAAAACGATAATATTTTAATTTTTTTTTTTGTAAGAAATCACCAATAAGTGTTTTTTGTTACTGTCAAACACAAGTAAATATGTTTAGTGTCTTGCAAAAACAAGAACAAAAAAAGTTATTTGTTAAAAAACGAGAAATAATAAAAAATTAATTGGCAAAATATAAATTAAGCTGAGTAAGTAATTTTTTGCATTTAGAGTAGCAGTGTTTTGGGTATCGTAAATGCCTTGTTTTTGTATTTTTGTTTTATCTGCAACACTGTGTAAGACTATCAGTGGCTTATAAGAACGATGGGGTTTGAGAACAAGAGGATGAGAAGAGGACTTTGAGCCAAATACGGGAGGGTAAAAAGCTTAAGACATGACGTGAGGATAAGATGTGACGAAGGAGGCCAGAGGAATAACGAAAAGATTGATGAAGATGGGGGGGCTGTAGCTCTTTCCCCATGTCTTAAAAACAGTCCGAGCTAATGTTTAAGGGGGGGTGTAATATATGAGGGCGCTTGTCATAAAAATAGAGACTAGGAAAAAATTAATTTTGTAAAAACCCTTAAATTTTAGTTTTATATTTTATTATATAAAATTTATTATTTTTGTATTTAGAAGATTACAATTTTGGTTCTTTTCTATTACGCAT
Organism: Agrenia bidenticulata; assembly: GCA_034694785.1. Lineage (NCBI taxonomy): Eukaryota > Metazoa > Arthropoda > Collembola > Entomobryomorpha > Isotomidae > Agrenia > Agrenia bidenticulata. Next base: position 6,646 of record JAQFYM010003392.1, on the reverse strand, counting down.
CGCAACTGTTTACTAGATCCTCAGACAAAGGTCCATAACAAAGAAGTCCAATAACAGAGGTCCAAAGAAAATAGTCCAAAAAAAGTCAAAAAAATAAAGGTTCAAAAAAACTAGATCCAAAAAAGGGAGTCAAAAAAATTAAAGGTGAAAAAAAAAACTTCTAAAATATAAATACATAAAAATTATGGTGCCTTTAAACTCGTCCACAGTGGCAATTGGAATGGTGCTTAACTTGTCATAGACTCTTTTCAGGGCTTAAAAAAAGAAATTACAAAGCTTGTCTACAGAAAAAAAAATACTAAAAAAAAGGAATTGAATGAGATTGACACTTGACCGCTATGACTTTCACGTATTATTATAACTAACCCTTGTTTATACTAGCCCCTTTACCTAAAACAAACTTTATCTTATACGTGAACCTTGTTTGTTAATTTTTTTTGTATGCAGCGTTGGATATTTTTTTTCTTTTGCGTCCCCTCAAAAGTATTACGCAAAAAAAGTCTTTTCATTGTCGCTGTAAGTAAGTTCAATGCAAGCCAAGTAATATTCTTAAATGCTTTTGTTTTTAGGCTTTTATTTTTATAAATTATTTTTTTTTTTCGGCTATATTTTCAGACCTCTTATTTTAGACCTATAATCTTTTGAACTTTTAAACATCTATAATTTTTTTTGACATCTCATTTTGACCTCTATTTTTTGGACCTCTATTTTGTAAACTTTTTTGTTTATCCTCCGTTATCTATGCCTCTTTTTAGCTCCCATCTATGAATGTATACTAGAACATTACTATAAACAAAAAAAAAATAATTATATGAGACAAAAAACAAGTAGAAAACTTTTTTGCATGAAAACAAAAACACAAATAGACATGTCATTTGTATATATCGTTCAATATTTTTTTATAATATTTTTGTTTTGTTTTTTTAGAAAGATGTATATATTTCTTGCATTTTTAAGTAAAAAGTAATCGTGAGACAGTGTGAGATAAGACAAAATTATACTATTAAAATAAGCACGATTGGTCAGGTTTTTGTTTTATATTGCTTTATTTCCCGACAAAATATTTTATAAATAATTTATAAGAGATGTGGTTTTGTATTGCATTTTTAGGCTTAAATTATATTTAGTCTCTAAAAACACTACAAAAATTTGTAGATGGTTTTAAACATTGCGAAATCAGCACAATTTCACCTTATATATGCTTATTTTTTTATAGTAAAAAGTTTATATTGTTTCTTTAAAGGGTTGGTATATCTTTTTATTTTTCAGCATAAAAAAATATTTAAATGACAAAAAAAAACAAAGTAATACCTTATGGTCGAAATGACTTGATACTTACGCAGTCAAAATCTAATTTATGTATATTTCCTATTAAAAATATGTTATAGTTTTTTCTTTCTAGGGATTGGTATATCAAAATAAAATTAAGCTTAAAAAATATATTTACAGGGTAGAAAAAAGCGAAAAGAAATTTTAATAATACAAAGTTAGAACACAAAAACAATATCTCTATATATATGCTTTTTTTGTTGTAATTTATGTTGATTTTTTATCTTATACGATGGTTTGTTTTTTTATATATTTTTTAGCTAAAAAATTTTTATACAGGTTAGATAGAAAATAATCAAACATTTTAATAAATTCAAAACTAAAAAAATATGAAAAATATCTCCGCATACATTAGTTAAGTACTGCACAAAATCGTTATGCTTTCTTAAAAAGAAAAGGTTTTAGTTTTTTTCTATAAATCGTAAACTAAATTTACAGGTTTTAAAATACGTTTAAATAGACCAATAAAATCCAGAAAACTTATATGTTATTTTCTTGGTATAAATGCTTTAATCCTAATTCAAAATGACGATTTTTAAGAGGGGGTTCTATCTTATTATTTATTCCGAAAATATATATTTCAAGTAACAAAAAATAATTAAAAATTTTTTCAATGTTACTTCAAGCTGTATTTACAGCCTATCTACATAGAATGCTTACAGAACATATATATTTTTGCTGCATTTGTGTTAGAGGCTGGTAGATCCTTGTTTAACCGCGGAAAAAATATTACCGTAAAGCAAAAACAACGTAAAATTTTTTTTATGCTATAAAAACTCTTAGATGTACAATTTATAGCAAAATATATGTCAATATTTTCGTTTAAATATATTTATGTCTTTTTCTTAAAATGGGGTTGGTATATCTATATTTTTTAGGCTAAAATTATATTTACTTATTTTAAAAATAAATTAAAAATATTTTGCAGTAGAAAAAATACGAAATGTACGCAATCCTATATATAAATACAAAAATCCTTATGAAAAAATGTTGATGTTTTTTCTTAAAAGGGGTCATAAATCATTCTATTTTTAGAGCAAAAAAAAATATTACCGCTAAAAAATATATGCAAAAAATTTAAATGGTATGAAAATTGCAAAATGTAACCAATCTCTGCATATAAGGAACTCATATGCCCTAAAGCATAAAATAGTAATTTTTTTTAAGAGGGGTTGTATAGTCTTTTTGGCGGCCACAATATATATTAAAAGTTAAAAAAAGACTTTAAAAATATTGGAAATTCATAAAGTACAAAATACGTGCAATCTAGTTTTTTATACGCCTTAGCCTGCGGTAAACGGGGGGGGATGGTTTAGTTAGGTGAGGGCCCAATCCCTATTGCAAGTTATAGTAATAATACAAAGGTCAGCCTTTGGTCGCAAAAAAAAAGAATCCAAACTGTTTTTTATGCATTTTCTCATTATAAAACAATACGGTTGTATGGTTTATATAGATACTGCGACGTGATAAGCGTTTTTGTTATTTTTTGAAAGATTTTTCAGTTATTGTCTATTACTTTTTAAAAGACAGTGCTGTTATACACAAAATCTGTATGACATAAATAAAAAATTTTTGGAAAAAAGTCTATAAAAATGTTATTTTCCTAACATAGCCTCTATGATTGGATACATTAAAAAACATTCTAGATAAACTACAGCTGCATAAAGTAGTGAACACACATAAAGTTAAGTGAAAAATGTTATGGAAATACGCAATGACGTTGTAGACCTGTAAAGCATTTTCTTGTATATGTGGTTTAGCCCCCCAGAGACGGGGTTATTTTTAGTTGCTCTTGGGCCTGCCATTGAAAGGGGCCCACTTTTTGTACATCGTAAAAATGGTTGAAGCTAGAGGTAGGATATTGGTGATAGTATGCGTATAAAATTAGCTGTCAATGCGCAACAAAAAAAAATATGATTGTGCGAAGACACGTTTATGACACATATTGTTCTTACGGGGTCGTTGATATTTGTTGGCGTGGGTGTGGTATCGCGAGTTTTTACAAGTATTTTTTGCGTTGCGGAGAGACACAAATATAGATTTTTACAGATAAATAGGTCGCAGTAAAACTAGATTGTTACTTGCATATTTATTATACACCCAATGTATATGTAAAAGGTGAAAAGTTCCAATTTTGCACGTAAAATAACCGAAAAAAAATAAAAAAGAAATAAAAAACGGCCTTCAGAAAACACATTTCAAAAAGTAATACATAAATTCAAAATATGGAAGGAAATCTCGTTTTTAAAATTAAGTTCGATAAACTACCATCAATTTTAAGTGTTATTAGATAAGGTTTACCGCTTTTTTTTAGATGACACATTGCCCTATTAGTTTCTTTTATATAATTTCTAAAGGCTGTTAGAGTACACTTGCAGCATTTATTACAACTATAAAACTGTGTTACCAAGCACGGTTAAGTGCCGATAATAAGGTAAAATTTGATAAAAAATTTTAACATGACAAAGTTGTTAACTTTTTTATTTTTACATTAAATTTGCAAAAAAAATTTCTACTTATTAGCACTTAGAGTATTGTTGTTTTGTGTGGTATTCACAGTTTTTAGGCATGACAAAAAACTTTTAATTATTTTTTGGTCAATATGCAAACATAAAAATCTTCGTAAAAAAATTCGGTTTAACTGGTTGCTGAAGTGCTCAAAAAAGGCATTTTAACTACCATCTCGCAGTTGAATGTAGCAATATGCGAACACGAAATTTTATATTTATTTTAATTAGTATATCTTTTTATAGTGATATATATATGTATAAGAATGCATAAGAAAAAAACAAATACTGGCCAAAAAAAGCTGTTAGGTTACTCTAACTCATTACGAAAAGCTTTTTGTATGCACGTCAAGCCAATTAAAAAACCGTTCATCTATTTTTTGTTTTTCTCTTGGATTTTGTATTTTTTAATTTGAACTTTTCAGATTGCTCTAGTTACCTGGTCTTACAATATAAAAATATTAAACAAATACTACACTTGAAATTTCACGTTTTTTTTGATTGTAAGAACATAAGGATGACCCCCGCAACTTGTGAATCTAAAATTAATATTTTATGCCGTTGCGAATCCAGAAGTGCACAAAAAGCAGATTTTTTTGCAACTTTACTGGAAATTAAAAAAAAAAAAGCTGTCGTGAAAAGCAAAAAAAAATATTTTTTTTTTTCTAGCGTTTACATATTATTATTATTTTCTTATAGGCAAATAAATTAGATTAAAAATTACAAACATACTTATTAATAAAGTATTAAGAGGTTAACGTAGAAAGATATTAATTTGTTTGCTTTTTATATCACAAATACTAGTTGGTATTTATGGTTTTTATATTTGTAGTATTATATTATTTTGTATGCAGTAAAAGCACAATATGTTTTTAATCGTTCTTGCAAAAGGCATATTGTTTTAACACCCGAAAAAAAAGAACTAGGTATAGTAGTCTTTTATTTTTCTGCGTAAAAACGGCTCCACCAAAAAGAGTTCCCTGTGCCTCGTTTGTATTTAGGAGGCTCTGTATGTATAACTTCAAGAAAACCTGTACTCGCACGATTTCTAGTAAAAAGTAATCTTATAAAAAAATATGTATGGAGAAACATTTTTTTTATTTTTTACCACCAGCATAGATTTAACTAAGCAGTAAAGAAACTTACTTTTAGCACTTACTATAAGGTTATAAAGAAACGCGGTATAACAATAAATTTTTCGTACTTTTTTTATACATAAAAACAGTTTTTTCTTTCAGATTTTGTAGATAATTAATATAAATACATACAAAACGAAAAATGTATATTTTTAAAGTAAAAAATTATGTACAAAATTGTTTTATGTAAATAAAACAGAACAGCCCATTGACAGAATTTTTTGGCAAGCCCTAGTTTTGCTTGTATCCATCTTTACAAATAATAGATACCTATGTCTGCTTTTTTCCTTTAAAAAAATGTAAAATTATTTTTTCTTAAGAGGGGTTTTTATATTATTATATTTTTTAGATGGCAATATGTTACGTTGACTTTAATAATAGAAAAATTTTGCGGTAAAAAGAGCTAACTTTCCTTAGCAAAATACAAAAGCCAAATTAAAATACTGTATTACTTTATAAAGATGGCGTTTTGTTTTTTTTTTTAAGTAAAAAAGCAGTGTTGCCAAAAATTCGAATCTTATTCATTACAAAAAATACCGTTGTACAGTACGCAAATATGCAGCAACAATATCAGGGAATGAAAAGTATGAAAACAAAGAAACTATACTAATTGATCATGCAATTTCATTTTCTTAAGCCAAAAATACTATACGGAAGTCTCGATTTTTCTACAAAAAAAAGGCGGTCATAGTACAGTTATATTTTGCGAATAAACGCCGTTGCTGCTAAAAATTGATTGATCAATCAGAACTTGCCTAACAATTGTATTGTTGCTGATTAGTTTTACATTTTTAATTCTTTTTCAATAATTTACAATTTTTTTCAGTTTTGTGGCATTGATGCAACTAGAAAAACATAATATTAAATGTAAAAACTGAAAACAAAATAAGAAGACTTGTTTACTGTATCATTAGAACAAAATAATAATTTATATAAACATTAAGATTGTCTCAAGTTTAAGGACAATGGAAAACAGTTTTATGTCATTTTGCATAATAACTACAAATTGCATAATACGATTTTTTATATATAATAAATTTACAACTTAACATCAATTGTTATCGCACGGGCTCATAAAAGCATTTAAGGCAATGATTTGCTCAATGTAGCTTTTTTTTGCACAAAAAAAAATAAAGGCATACTAATAAAATATAATTTATTAGTTTTATAATTTTGATTGTTTTGATAATAGTGCCTTGACATGGTACTCTGTGCAAAATCATTGACTAGAATGACTATTGTTAAATTGTAATGCATAATCATTGCAAATATACTGGAACACTTTTTAGAATGACAAGACATTTTATATTTTTAGGATAGCAGTAGGTAAACAGCAGGAAAACGGTGTAAGCTAAAAAAGGTGATCTTTATAACCTTTGTAGATAAAAAGTCTCTTTAAAATAATATTATAACCACGTGCCGTAGTTGAAATATGGACTAAACAATGTTTTTAAATTATAGAAAAACAAGGTATGTTTAATAAAATACGGCTTCATTCTTTACATTTGTTGGGTAAACTTTATATCTCGTATTTATAAACGATCTCAAGAAAAACTTGTCAATTCCTAAACACTCAAATAGATTAAGATGATAAATTAAAACATTAAATGTTTTAATAACCACCTATATTTTATAATATAAATATTTAAGCTGGACTTTACTTTTTTTTACAAT
>JAQFYM010003391.1:0-18815 GCA_034694785.1 Agrenia bidenticulata | reverse complement strand
GTTTCTTAAGCTGCCCACGCAGCTACTACTGAACTAGGGCCTCGGGGGTCGCGAAGCGACCCTGAGGCACTAGTAAATAATAGTACATTAATTTCTCATATCATTCCGTATTTTAAAGTCATATGATGCTTTGTACCACACACAGACCACAGCATCTAAAGACATTCATATCAACGGTCAGGTCACTTCACTGCAAGAATTGTTTCATCATGTTTCATGGCATTGATAATTCAAAGAACGTTGTGAATGACGGAAGCATCCACATCCTTACTTTTATTACCATAGGATATAATGGATCGTCCTATGTCTTAACTTACTACTTATTGATTTGTATTCATAGCCGCATTGCTGAAAATCGACTATAAATAACCCTCCTACACACAAAACAATTGAAGAGTGTACAACTATTTTAATTTTGATAAAAACATTTACAGACGATTTAGACTAACCTCTAATGATGACTTTCTAACTGAAAATTAACTCCACAGCCAGTTAGTTGCACTGCATTGCACTTGCATTGATAAAGTGCGATTTGTATTATAGTATGTGATTGTAAATCTATCAGTGCATGGGTTTTTTCTTCGATGTGGATATTGTTTTTCAATAAAGTTTGATGGTTGATAGATGGATTGTTGGTTTTTGTTTGGTAGTATGGGTAAACAAAGAGGGTGATGTTGCATGTGATTACACTTGTGGATGATAGATGCCTACTGAGTTTGGATATTGAGAGGAACCGCGGTTGGTTCCCTTGTCAGTCAAACTCATCATCATACCACTCTTTAACATTAAATATAGGGAATCTTATTATTAATTTATTAAAAGTTATCCCCTTATTCTTTTCCCTAGACCTTTTTTCACCTCTTTGGATGTGAACTACAATTAACAAACTCAAGGGTAGCTTGTAGTTGGAATACACGCAATACCCTCCTCATCTTGTACCAGTGCGGGACCAGAGGACCGGACAACTTGCCGATTTAAATTTTATAATATTTACCCTATCAATCTCTTCAATTCACCAACACTTTCATAATCATCATCCATTCATCCTTCTTTGCCTTGGCTAAGGGGTAACTAATTATCAAGTTATATATTTAGCATTTTATTCAAACTACCTTCAACCTTACTCTACTTCTGTTACTTTCAAGGTTGAACCCCCCGTTAATTTTTTTTGGGTGTATAGATCTGCTGTCTAAGTGTCTACAAAATCAGGATTGGATTCGGAGGAAGGTGGCCTTGATGTACAAATTTTAAAATCCGTCACTCATCACTGCCGAATGCACATGCACACGCAAAGCCTTATCTTTAATTAGTACTTCATTCGTACAGTCAAGTTCCTTTGCTGCTTTGTCCTTGGGGTCACTGCCAGACTGCCACTGTGTCCCACTCCCAGCTGTTCATATTGGGCTTCAATTCAAATCTTCAAGTGTCAGCAACTTTATCACCCAGGAGCCTTAATCACCCCTTGACTGCTACTGTGGAACAACGAACAAGTTTTTATAGATACAAATACGTAAAATACATTAGTCGGTCGATCGAACGATTCTAGCTCTCCTGTCCGGTCAGGCGGTCAGCTTTCACTGCCATTGATTGGTGTCACCTCCAGCCGAAATCTCGTTATTCAGGGTTTCATACAGTATTTAACATTGGATTTGCTGTCGAATATTGCCTTTGAGATGCCAAATAAAACTAAGGATAAAAAAAATAAGGTAATTATAATTAATGCATTAACAATTCAATTCTGAAATTTATGTTGTATGTAAACTTAGTCTTTTATCGACTGTCCGAATCAATTACAGCAGTTACTCAGAATCAGTATGACTTCTGAGTCTGACGCTGCATGGAGATTGTAAAGATATTGAAAATATTGTACCATGGCCAAGGACACCGTGTACTGTATATCGTATATGGTGAAAAGCTACCAGTGAAGAAAGTTAATCAGATCTTTAACAATGTTGAACATTTATAATATTAGGGATTAGATTTTTAGGTTCGAGTTTTTCTTGGAAATTAGAAGCATTGTTCAAAGTACTACAAGTACTACTACTAGAACAGTCAATTCTATAAATTAAAACCGGCTTCATTTATTTTAAAATTAATTGCTGTGAATTTCTTTCGCAATGTAATATGAAGTCATTTTATTATTTCAGGAAACTCCTTCAACGGAGGGAACAGAGGACGTGGAATCAACAGGCTCGGATAACTCCAACAACAACGCTAACGGCGATTCGGTAAGACTCTATTTCAATATAGCATATTAAGGCATATTTTCAACGCTGTTATAAATATTCAAAACTGTTTACCCGTCAAGTATGTGTTGCTACTCATCAGCATCACTCTGTCTCTGATCATCATGAAATGATTTACTCCTTTTAATATGGTATTACAAAGATTAGCAGATGTATTGATTGTTTGATGGGGTTGTAACTTGTAACTAATTGAATTCAGTTCATCCAAATAATCAGCATCTAGAGTACCTTTTCTATTAACGTTTTTTTGGATTTGAATCGGGTAGGTTTTAGCTGTAAATTTTGCTTTTAATTAGTAGCAACATTTATATAATATGTACCATCCATTATTTTCATCAAGCTTAACATAACAGTTTTTTGGAGAGTTTGGTTTGGACCTCAATTTTTCCAAAAAATTGTTCCATTTGTTAGAAGCCGATATTTTTTGGTACAAAAATAACCCTGTCGCACTAACTACATGCATTGTAATTATTGTACGAGTTAAAAATTCGACAAACCCGGACATAGATGCCAAATGGCCCAAATTACTATTTCGACTTTTTTCCGATTTCTTTTGAATTGAATTACAATGGAATCAATCAGGCAGATGCATTCAGTTTTACCACTTACCACAAAACAAATTCAACAGAACAAGTCTGAAGCTCTGCACACAATTTAAAGGTTCATAACTTGGTTGAAAAAAGTTCCAGAAAAAACATAGAATTCCAGTATCTGTAAATAGGTCAAATGCTAATGGACAATATTTTAAATATTGAAAATCAGTCATGCTGTATCAACTATAAGTCTTTCCGTAGAATTTACTGCTTATTCATCTAAATAGTTTTGAGATAAGTAAAGCTGGAACTTCCCAGTTTCTCCAGCTCTAGTGATCCCCCAGTTAAGGCTAATCGATAAGGTTGTATAGGAATAGCGAATGCAGCGAACAGAAACGATTCGAGGTATAGGTCAATTAATGAATACAGGGGTCATACTATCTCCATATATTCCATGGAGCCATACTGCGCTGATGATGTCTAGCATTAATAAAAAAGGCGGAGTAATTTGTGAGTGTCACGATGGACATACTGATCCTGATATCAATGGTTGATAGCTGTTGAGGACTAGGCATTAATTTCTCTTGGAGAATCCTATGAAGAAGGATTAGCACGTAGTTAATCCATATTTATTAGAGGAAGCAAGTTGTTAGGGTTGAGAGGAATGTGTAAGATCCGTATGTTTTGTATTGGATCTGGACGTGTGGATCCTAAAATAAAACTCTTTTTCCACTCTTGCCTTTCATCAAGTTTCATCTGGTCAGACAAACCGAGATGGACTTGGAAAATCCAAGAAATTAGAAGGCGATGCTAGGATTGCTACTGCTAGACACCTATGGTAAGACGATTATACATTTATACAGATGTTACGTCATTCCCTTATGGAGGAAATGAAACTATATGCCAAACCTCGCGATCATGATCATGAAACGCATTAGATCTAACTAACTGATGTTGATGTAAGCAAGTACATGGAATTATTCTCGTCTCCACATCTCTAATGTATTCTATCCCTGTGCCATGTTATCAAGATCTAAATTTAAACGACTTGAATGAATACCGTCCAATCCGTGGTAAGATAGAACCGTACTTACTGCTAACGTTGATAAAATATTTGAAACTTCATCCCGAATTCATCAAGGAAATATGAGAATTGAGAACAATTTCTTATAAAAACATGTATGAAATTGATCCTCTGTTTAAATTTGAAGGCATCTTAAGGCCTAAAAGGGTTCTGATAAAGTTACAGTAGAGTGCTAATGGAACAAAATATAATCTATATCTTGTGTAAGCATTTACAAATTTTTGTTAGAAGTGTAAGACTGGTTACGACATTTTAGAATTTGTTGATGCTTCTCTTCCTTATTTTATTGATGCAAGAGTAGAAAGAAGGTTCTCCTTCTTTTGTTTTGCATCACCGTAGACTCTTAAATAAATGACCATTGCGTGTTCTAAACTTTAAACTATTATTCTTGTCTGGATTGTTTGGCTAATGTACCTGTAATTAACTTAAAAAAGTCCACGAAAGTTTCACTCTTGCCGGTGGTAATGTGTGCTGTGAAAAAGATAATTGTAATATTTGGAATGCTAAAACAGACTATTAACAAAAATTAACCAAGGGGCTTTGGTTATGGATCAATCTATATGATTTGTGAGTGTCATATCCGGATGGACATGTACACAGGCTGGGTGTATGAATGTACCGAATGGATTATATAATATAATGATATCGAAGTATTACAAGTTTCGGTCCTCATTGGCTGCACACGGTAACAAGGGAATGAGGAGAACGGAGAAAGGCTTATCAATTCTCTCCCTTCATCTACTTCCACGACCATTTTATTTCATCCAATCCGATCTTGATGTGCCATAAGCGGATTAAACGTATTGCAACCTCTAGGCGCTATATACTCCATTCTGTTAGACGGTATTATGAACCATAATGGCTTACGATCAAATTCATTTTTAGATCAGTCAGTTAGGATTTCGTTAAGATGTAAAGACCTCCAAGTCGTCTGCAAATGGAATAGGTTTTCGGCTTTCGGAGCTAGAAAGGTAGGATGAAGGATAGCCCTGCACTCTTGCAAGAATATAGAACATGAACCAAATGGTAGAACTTTGTTCGCATTAGGTAAGACAGCAAATTCAGTTTATTATCTGTTGCGCTTCTGCCTGACCATATAAAATGTTTTGAATACCAATGGATATGTCCTGTTAATAATGCATGACGGTTTATTATAGTAGTGTTACATTGCATTTCATGCGGTGACAACTTGGCAAGATTAGAGCAAGAACCCAAAGTCAGCAAATAATTGAGAATGAATCGATATGCTTGTTTACCTCACAAGTCTAACGAAGGTACTAGCTAGTTGGTGGTGGCTGATAATGAAGTTATTGATTGTGACATTTAGTGTTTGCTACCAGCTTACTATTTCATGCTGAGGATTGAGGAATATTAAATCGCAGTGGTCTTATCGATTGTCACACTATATATTATAAGGTTTTTCCTAATTAATATTATTAGATGTGAATAACTGGAGACGAATCTTCATCAAGCTGCGATTCATTAGAGTTTACTTATGAAATTGCAAATGTTTGAGCCGAAAAAAACCCCAATAAATCATGAACGTATATGCATGTGCAAGTAAGTGTATGATATGGCTTTTGCTAGGCTAATTGTAAATTGTGATACATTAATGGAGTACAGTAAACTCCATTTATGCCGACGGTTTAATGCATGGTACTTATTTTTCTCTACAACCAATGTCAAACCACATGATGTCATTTTTATTTTGTTTGCGTTTGGGTAAAATATTTTTCTTAGTATAGAAAACGCAAATTGAGTATTGATCTTGGTGTAAATAAATTAAAATTGAAGCTAATAGGAATTAAATGTGTTACTGAGGTTAGGTTATTGAGATTCTTCAAAAAACTCATCATATGGTCATATTTATATCAAAGTCAATAGTCAATTTGTATTTTTAGCAGCAATTTAATGTATTCATAAGAAATTCCAAAAGGTTTCTGTAGTTATTGTGACAAAGAAATAGAAATAATGAGGGTCTGAAAAAAATCTAAAAATTGAGTTAACAGCCAAAAAAAAACGATATGCTTGAGGGTTTAAGGCTTATAGAAGTTAGAACATGGAGCACTTACAATTAAACGATAAAATTGTTTTAAATCAGAAATGGCTGTAGTGGTGACGGACAAGGTCGTAAAACTAGGCTTTACTGTAATTGAAGTATATAAATTATAAATGTTGCACCCATTACATTGAAAGAACTGCTGAATATCATCTCTGTCATCTGTAAAAGAGCCCTCGTTTTGCTGTGTCTGTGTGGTGTGGTCTGGTAGTTGATATGAAATAGGTGGAATGTCATGTCAGGATGTCAGTCATGTTTAGTCTGATGTTGTGTATGAAATTAGATTGAATATTGTATGGTAAAAGAATTCTGGTAACTTAAGTAAATAACATATATGAAAAAACATTATCATCTCTCGTGGGATAAGGCTGTAGGGATGTACACCGTATAGGCCACGACTCAATGGAGGCAGGAGAACTAGGAAGAACGATCAACTATACACATCGATAGTGTACACATTTTTAAAGACTAACCTGTGGTGAAACTCTTGTATGTGATAATCACTTATTTCAACAAATTATCTACCATTCAGTTAGAATCGTATGGAAATCCAATAATGGAAGTTTACACGGTGCACTGCATTCACATTGTACGGCAGAGGTAGATTAGCTTCATTTTGTCATGTCAGGCTGTCTAAGTCTGCTCCTTTTGTCTCTAGTACATTGAAATTTGCATACGAGATGGTAATTGTACTAGTACCAAGTAATTTTGCCAACCAGAGCACTGATTCCTTCTCTCCTTCTCTCATCATCACTATCAACTATGATCTGATGTCTGAACAGTCTTAAATATAATATAGCAAGTTCAGGAGTTCCCTTTTTCTGTTTGTTGTTTATATTCTAACCGCAACCTGTGGATTCCAAAAGTCTTTGAAACCATTGGCCTTCTGAAAGCTTAAAGAACGGCTAAATAGGAGTCTTTTACCTTCCTTCAACTTGTACAGTTGTACTTAACACTTGACCCATGAAATGATGGGAGAATTTGTTCAGCCATTTAACTGAATAAGGTGGTGCAGTGGTCTTAACTGTTATAGTGATTTCTTAGTTTTAAGTGTGTAAATTACATGTTGGCAGTTGGGTATGGATGAGTGAAGTGAAAGTTGTAAATTTCGGTTTTTAGCTTTGGAAAGCTGTTTTTTGTGGATATTTTGATAGGGCACAAAAGTCACCCGCTTTGGGAGGATTCGGAGCGTGAACCGTAAAGATGCAAAAATTGGCTGGGCTAGTAAGCAAGGCTAAAGATAAGGTATGAAATCATGGGATGAGATTTGTATTTTGAAACATAAATTTAAGCGACTATCTTCAGATTATTAGTTGCATGGATAAAGTATCGTTTTTATTTGATTATTTGAAAAAAATATTGTAAAAATGATAAAAGTCGATAAAAGTATGTGTATTAATGTATATGTGATGAAGCAACAAGTTGAAGAGATATATAGTTGAGTGGGCTTAGAAATTCAAGATGAGATTCGAGGGTTGGACGACATGGTGGATTTTCCCTTTTAGTGTACCTCCCTGGATTAAAGACATGTCTATAGTTTATCAATCTCTGCCCTAGTTTCAGAGATTTGTGCGCGTGAGGAGGGTCTTAAATGAGCTTTTTAAGATGAAAGGGGCCAAAAAGATCACCGTTATGGGTTGGCTCAATCGAGTTCTCAAAGGCCTTTCACCCAACCCTTTGGAAAGAGAGAACAGGGCTTTAGGTTTCGGTGTCTAGAGGGCCAGGTTAGAGAAACTTCACTTGTGTGAAAGAAAGCATCCCTAAATGAGAAATACAATTTCACAGAATGGCACTTGCTATTCTTGAATTTGTGAATTCATTGTCATTCAGTAACTTTTTTTATCAAACATCCGTGTCTGGGAAGGTAGGCTTATCGATCCGGACTTTTTTCCCCGAGTTTACAACTCACAACTACGCTATGAAAGACGTGTCGTATTCTGGTGTTGTGGGCCTGTATGCATTATTAGTAATGAGAATTCCTGAATCACATGCACATCAAACTTGAGTTGAGTGGAGATAATAATAAGATCGTTAAGGATGTAATGGAATTCGGATATTAGAAACTTGAGAGTTGTCCCTCGGATGATTGATATGTTTACCCTAAAATGCTCCCTCCCATGTTCTATGGAACATAGTGGAACACAAGGAATGTTGTGAATACTTTCCAGTTTCCAGTCGCGTCAAAAGTGAAACAAGATATCATTTCATGTGTCAGTGAGGTCTCAGGCCTTACTCTTATTCGAAATTAGATATTAATATTAGCATACTATGCTGGATACACGGTGCAAGAACAGCGTCGAGTATTTTCCATTCGGCTGGGCTGATGTTAGCTGGTAGTGAAAACTTGAAATCCTAGCCTTCCTACGGTGGTAGGTTCATGGAGTCTCATGGGGGTAACCTTTGGTGGCGTCGCGGAGTAGGTATTTCAAGTACACTTCCTTACTCTGTATTCTCGGGGGGCAGGATAGTTCACACGATGATTCCACTCTGCTTATAGTATGCATGAGAAATAATAATACAACTCTGGAGTCACTGTGCCATAAGTATTGAAGATGCGTGTATGTCTGTAGTTTGTATAAAATAGAAGAAGGTGGGTAGCCTGGTTAGCTCATAGAAGTAGATCTAACACAGATATAAACTCTCGCTCTCTCCTGGTAAGCTTCTCTGTATAGGACGGTTTAGTTTCGGATTCGGAGAGTTCGGAGAGCAAGATGTTAGGGGCAACGGATCGATACTCCCCCGGTTCGGGTGACGTGAAGGTGAATTCAACCACATTCATACTCACAAGGTTTTTTGGACTCGACTATGTATAGAGGAAATATGTGGGTATCTTTTACATGGGAGTATTAGTCGACTTGTTCTATATACATTAGTCGTCCAGGACTATCTTAGAGCATATTTCCGTGATAGTCGTAACGAATTTTGCCGACGGGACGGCGGAGATGACGAAGGGAGTGAGGACTGAGGAGCCCCAGCTGGCTCGCTATATTTCTCTAGTACTCTCGTCAGTACTGTCAGCCTCCAGGCGGAGTAACAATTGTGCTGGATATCCTCAGCTTCCTTTCTCCAGTCCAAGTATTGCCATCATCAACATGATGAGGATATTATTACGGTTGCCAAAGTCACTTTCATTCCTTCCTTGCTGAAACACATCTCAGGATTAGGAATCTAAAGGAGGGACTTCTTGAGTATCAAACTATAGCTTAGCTATATGTAAAGGCTATAGAATTGAAACTCCTTTTATTATTCCAAAACTCGATTCTAATCCCCTAAACAAGGAGTACCGAGAGACTCATTTGGTGGAACTTTAATCCATCTTTAAGGATTGCTAGAGGGGAACTCAAGGAAACGGTTTCCGGGATTCAATCCGTTTGTTACGGGTCTTCAATTATCGTCAAGTAAAAGGAGGAAGAAAGGAAAAGAATTGAGACGACCGACGTTGAGTTGAATGATTTATCCCGTGTGGAATTGAAATCCATTTGATTCTCTAATTTAAGCTGTGATATATTTACTTGTTACTTTCATTTCAACACTCGTTCATTTGCTCATCCAATTCGTCTCATACGGTTTGTTATCCCGTTTAAATTTAACCTCACTCTTTTACGTCTACAGAATAAATTTGGTTGGATTGTTAATTGGGACTAATATCAACACTGCTGTGGTTTATCTGCATCCTAACAGATTCAAAAATATTGTGTAACAAGATAGCGTGAGAGAGGAGTTGAATTTGAAATCTTTAAATGAGAATTGTGGATGAAACTGGGAACGGGAGAAACTGTGCATCATTAGCTTAATTAGTGGTGTCAGTTGTGAAGTTGTGAGTGGTGATTGGGCTTGGAGAAAGCAGGACTACTCGGTGTGGGTGCTGGTATAATAATATAGTTAGTTGATTTGAAAATAGTCAAATAATTATAGACTAGACACCACTATTTCTTACGGAAAATTGAAGAGGACGGGGAAAAGAATTGATAATAATTTCAGCATTTTCAACTACTACCACTCCGTCCCACTAACTGACACATAGTTGAGTACTTTTCTGTGATTCCCAAGTATTGAATTAGTATTACAAGAGCGTGAATGTGATATTAAGACGTCATTTCCAACCGTGAAACGTGATACCTGACTTCCAACTTGGACTATTTAATTTCCAACTATATTGTTGTACGTATTACCCAAAGTTGGACTTTATAGAATACAACCGCTTCTCATATTACTGCTCTCTGCGTGTGTAATTTCCTATTTCTTCTCATTACATTATTAAATAGTCCTTAGGTATGTTCCTGTGCACAACAGGCCCTGTTTTGTATCTTGTTGTATCCCTTTTAGTTTAGTCTTGGATTTCTATAGATTTTAATGGGGACTAAATGATGTTGCTAGTGATTGTAATTAGTGAAGCTGGTGTTTGAAAAAAATCCCCTTGTAATTTAGAATGCTTTAAATGTGAGGAATGATTTTGTGGAAGTTGGTGGAAATGTTTTTACTTTCTAAAACTTTCCTGGTAGATGTACCCCGATATTTAGTAATATTTATGGCCCAAGTGCTTTCTCTATTAGTTGAAGAAAATGCCAAGGAAATTAGAAAGTAGATAATTTGTTTTTTACTTCAAAACGTGTGGGTGATGGAAAATGAGAATGGGAGTGGGAATGAAACGGTGAATGTTGTAAGTGTTTCTAATATTAGTTTAAACAATTCAAAATTTTATATTTATTTTTACTATGCCCATTACTTGTTGTTCGAGTTGCCCTTAGTATTTATTATCTTGCTTAAACTGCCGTCGCGTCGGCCTATAACTTGAACGGAGGGATGGCTCATGGACAAGGTAATACAATAGGGGAAATGTCAAAGGGTGTGTCATAAACATTTTCTTATGTATACGATTAGGTTTCCCTAGGAAGGAGGAATATAATCCCTGTATGGTTATCTCATCAAGATAAGCATTAAGGTGCCATTTTAAAAGCAAGAATGGTTCCAGAATAGCTTGTTTTGTAAGTTTTGTCAGTGTGAAATGGAGTGGAAGATTTTGTGAACCGCGGTCTGAGTTGACTATAGTCTGTCGGTAAGAATTATAATAGTAGACTAGGGGGAAACGGAAAAGGGTACAGGTCGTGTATTGGTGTATTTTCTCCTGTGTTTTTTGAGATTGGATGGATCGATAAGATTGTGGACATGACAGGGAGCTAAAGAGTCTTTTTGAAGTCGTCCTTATCCCACCAAGAGAGTAGTAGAGAACTGTGAGATAAAATGCATAAGCCATTATCAACCTGGGACGTCTGAGTTTTCCCTACATTATTATTGTACGGCTTTTCCGTTTTGCCATATAAATTGGATAGGAGGAAGTTCAGTTAATCTGGCCGGGATTTAAGTTTTTAATTGAAACCCTCTCTTCTTCCACTATCTTTTGATACAAGAATCCATTTAGGATTGAGTTATTTGGAGTTTATAGAATAAAGTTGATCGCTATTTGACTGCGCACTATACCTGTCAGCTTCTAAAACGCGGAATGACACAGCGTCACTAAACTTTAATATCCACTTTGAATTCCCATACGTAATAACAAAAAAATATAATAAATGATAGAAAAGGTAGGAAAAGGGACAGAATGGGAGGAAATTGAATAAGACTTTGTTGTCAATCATTTAATTTGCAGTATGACAGGGGAAATCATCTTATCGTGGCTAAATACCATATAATTATCTTCTAATATGTTTCATCGGACTTTTAACGGATGGATAAATGCATTAAGGAATGGAATGATAGGTAGGGCATGTTGTCGATTAGATTTGGGAAAAAAATGGATGCTATTTGTTATTTATTCGTACACCTTTGGCCGTTCCGAGGATGCGATAGTTAATTGTACTCGCTTTGCTATCCCCTTTAAGTTTGCCCCTCATGTATACGCATATTCGTAATTGAATTAGTTAGCTATATAGTTTCCCTGTGTGTGCATGAGTGATTGAGATCCTTTGGCATGCTCGCATGAAGAATAGCTAAATTTTGTGGGCTTTTGATCAAATCTGTTCGTACCGATCTAATAGCCACATGTGTGGTGTGACATGAAAGTAAACTTTCAATATGTGTCTGTGGGAACTTAGTTTATGAATAAATTGACGTATGTAGTTACTTGTCATATTGAAAGATGGGCAGTATGAACTCCAGATTTGTTCACTATGCCAGCCTTAAAGGAATAACTAGAGGAAAATGGACTGACGAAATGCTTGTCATTAATTTACAGGGAGGAAGTCTAAAGAATAACAATGAGGATAACTCTGCCAACAAAACACCACCACCACAAACTCCAATCAACAAAATAAAATACTCTGGACCTCCGTACTTGAAGAAAGATAAGAAGCAGAGCTCATCCAGATTCAACGTGTCGAAAAATCGGGAACTCAAGCCTTTACCCCTCCTCAAAGGTATTAAGCCAGGCTTAATTTCATTAATCAATTATTTTCAGTATGGGTGCATGTTTAATGAAATTTTTGGTCTTGAGGGATTAATTCCAGCGTGCATACATTACATTATGACATTAATACATGAACTCAACTAGAGCTTCATATGTTTTTTATCCTCGGCTTTAGGAAAACTATGAGGTCTCCATATCACTTGATATCTGTAATTGAATCCTTTTAGCTTCTGAGGTTCAATATTTACTTTCCTTTTGAAGGATATGTGCAACGTAAAAGAGATGAGGATGATTATGTACCGTTCTATTAGCTCACAGCCAAGGGGATAGTAAATATAAGTATAACGATAAAATATTAATATTGCATAACCGTGAGAGAAAAAATGGTATTTATTTCATTTCTATCATTGCCAAATCCATTTGAGAAGTGTTCAATAAATTAATATGTTTTGTAAGTTTTATATTCGCCAGTTCTCTATTATTAGGCACGTTTAGTTGTTTAAAAAATGTAAATATTCTGTGAAATTGTTTCTAGATGTAGTTTTTCCTCAACCCTTTGAAAAATTCAGAAGAAAAAGTTTCCAAAGTTCAAGAACTTAAAATATTATAGATTGGATATTTTAAAAGATTAGCAGGCACGAGGATGTTGAAAATATTTTCATTTATCAATGAATTTCTAGTTATTGATTTCAACTCAACAAGCCAAAAATTGTAATTTTTGTTCGTGATTAGCTGATACATGCCTTGGCATAAGTTCCATGTTTTTCATTAATAATAGCACCGATGTCAGCTATGTAAGTATAGGTATAAAGAATGGGTTGAAGAGATGGATGTAAAATATATTGTAATAGATGCATTGTGGATTTGTAGATGATAGGGCGTAAAGAGGGATACATATTTTATAGAGGTTGAGGCCAGTCATGGAGATCCAAGTTTAGCACAATGCAGGGAAATGGTGGGCCAAGGAGTAAAACTAATTTATGATTGTTATATTTTTGATTATCAAATTGATTAATTAGAATGGCAGTTTGTAATTTGGTTTACTTGTTTTTCAGATGCGGCGGCGTCGGAAAGGGAAGAGCTGTTCATCCAAAAGCTCCGCCAATGTGGTGTCCTTTTTGACTTCGTGGCAGACCCCTTGTCTGATATCAAATACAAGGAGGTCAAAAGGTGCGCTTTACATGAGATGGTCGAATACATCACGACCCAGCGAGGGGTCATTACAGAGCAAATCTATCCAGAAGCAGTTAGCATGGTAATGCAATATTTCTCTATTGCTTTACCCCCCTCCCCTAGCCCTTATTGAAGTATTTGATGAGTATTAATTTGTGTTACGCATTGGAATATTAGTTTGCTGTTAACCTGTTTCGTGCACTGCCACCATCGTCAAACCCAAATGGAGCGGATTTTGATCCTGAAGAAGATGAACCGACACTTGAGGCCGCTTGGCCGCATCTTCAATTAGTATATGACTTTTTTCTGAGGTAACGTAGATGTATTTTAAGTATTCGGAAGATGAAGTAATGGCTGTTGGCTAATTGAAGTTGCTAATAATGTTCACGGAATTAATTATTTCAGATTTGTAGAGTCTCCTGATTTTCAGCCCAGTATAGCAAAAAAATATATTGACCAAAAGTTTGTTCTTCAGGTTTGTTGATGCTTATAATAGTATAGGTTCTGAGAACTAATTCTTTTGCTTGATGAGGATGATGATTATGAGGAAATAATTGGACAAAGTCAATGTATGTTCTCTGTGGTTGTAGTTGTTGGAGTTATTTGATTCCGAGGATCCAAGAGAAAGAGATTTCTTGAAAACAACCCTCCATCGAATTTACGGAAAATTTCTCAATCTCCGAGCCTACATCAGGAAACAGATCAACAATATTTTCTACAGATTCATTTACGAAACGGAACATCACAACGGTATTGCAGAGCTATTGGAAATTTTAGGAAGGTTTGTTGATCATTTACTTTTAGATTGTATCAACGCATTGTTCTCAGGATTAGGAAACTTCGAGTGAATTCTGTGGAATCAAATTATATTTTATAAAAACCAAGTCCAGGGAAGCAGTTTGCTTAAGATAGTCTTTATTGCAGCTCGATAATAGAAACTTTGATAGAATCCTTGAGTTAATATTCGGGAGTCCCTTTAGGGTTTCAGCTTAAGAAGTGAAATTGAAATGTGTATTTGAATGTCTCTTGCAGTATAATTAATGGATTCGCTCTACCTCTGAAAGAAGAGCATAAAAACTTTCTTCTCAAAGTTCTACTTCCACTACATAAAGTGAAGTGTCTATCCGTCTACCACCCTCAGCTCGCGTACTGCGTGGTTCAATTCCTGGAAAAGGATCCGGCTCTCACGGAACCTGTCATCATGGCCCTATTGAAATTTTGGCCGAAAACCCATTCACCTAAAGAAGTAATGAATATCATGAAAACCTTTAAAAGCTCTGATTGGTTTTTTTGATCAGGATTTAAATAAATACCTTGCACTTCCTTTCAGGTTATGTTCTTGAATGAATTAGAAGAAATTCTGGATGTAATAGAGCCTGCAGAGTTTCGCAAAGTTATGAAGCCTTTATTCAAGCAATTAGCTAGATGTGTCTCTTCGCCACATTTTCAGGCATGAACATTTTTCAGTTCAAGTACCTATACATTTTTTATCAAAGAATTTTTCAAAATAATTTATTTTCAATCACAGGTTGCTGAGAGAGCTCTGTATTATTGGAACAATGAGTATATAATGTCCTTGATTAGTGATAATGCTGCAGAAATACTTCCAATCATGTTCCCTGCGTTGTACAGAAATTCAAAAACACACTGGAACAAGTAAGAACTCCCCTATAAAGTCTAAAATTTAGTTAAATAAATATGCTGACAGTTTTTGTGTGTGATAAAGAACAATTCATGGACTAATCTACAACGCCTTGAAGTTGTTTATGGAAATAAACCAGAAACTTTTTGACGAGTGTACCCAAAATTATAAACGAGAACGAATGAAGGAAAGGGAAATGCTTAACAAGAGAGAGAACATGTGGTCTAAAATAGAAGAAATAGCCTCGACCAATCCTAGTTATTCCAGTTTGCCACACAGTGATAGCGAAAGCATTTGTTCAACACCTGCCCTTGAAGAAGGAGCAGATATGAATGAGATCAATCTTTACGAGCGCTTAGAATCAGGCACACTTGAGGTATGATTTACTGTCATTCAAAATTACTTAATTCTTCTTTCAAATATTTGCCCTCTTTAGTCAATTGTTAATTGTATGATTTGATAGGCTATTGGACAGAGAAACAGGGAAAAGCCGCTGCTTCGAAGGAAATCAGAACTTCCTCACGATACGTACACCTTGAAAGCTCTGAATGATCATAAAAGAGCTGATGAGTATCTGTCCACACCTCCGGACGTAAACAAGTGTTAATAAAATCGGAGCTGTGGTTCCAATTTGTGCATTTACGTACTTGGAACTGGGAAAGTATAGCTTAAAGTGACTGGTTGTTAATTCATGTTAGCTTAGTGTTCCAATTGATGTAACTTCATTTGTAGGTTTCGGCTGTCGCATCAAAATGAAATGTTAGAATCTAGGGTTTTGGAATATTACAGAAACCAGTGAGGCAGTTATGATTGAAATTACTGAAGGTGACTAAGGTGTGATTTCATAGGTTATAACCTACTTTAAAAATGAACATTAAAATATGATAATTGTTTTGTAGCTGATAATTTTCGATTTTCGTAGCTGAGGCGCAAAAGTAATTGGGAAAGGAAATAATAGCTGATTTAAGTGGAGGAACAGAATGTGTGTGCAGTCTACCTTTCATAGAGTTTCCTAAAGCTTATATAAAGTTCAATTAAAAGCATAATGCAATTTTTATTTGTTTATTATTGTGCAGAAGTGTGTGCCAATGGTCTACCGCAGTTGAAAATATAATTTAGTCGCCTACTACTCTAAGAAATTATTATTTTTCTTTTAAATGATTTGAGATTATTGTCTATGAAGCGCGAAAAATTAATCATAATGTAAATTAGGAGAATTAAACAGGCCATAATTGATTATGCTGGTAGTCTGATTGTTGGAAAGTTGAATTGTGGTCCTCGATCTTGTAGTCTATGCTGGGAAAATAGAAAGATGTAATTTAATTTATGCAGAATTGATGTACAGTAGAGATAAGCTTAAGATAAGTCTGAGACAATTACTATGGCTATTGAATATTTGGAGAAACGCTTGCTCAGGCTTGCTGCATGACTTATGTCTTGTTGAACTTTCATAAAAACACCTAGCCCACATATAGCCATAAAACACACGACATACATTTGTTCTGCTTCAAGCCTGATTGCAGGCTGAGGAAAAAAATAGTAAAATTATTATTTAATTTCAGATATTTTCAATGTTGGAACCAGTTGACTTGATTTCTTTATTTTGGATTTGATTGAAGTAGTCTGAAAATTTGAACAATTACTTTTTTCTAACCTTCCTTTGATTTTCTGATGGATGGTAAATAGAAAGGTTAGAAATATAGAACCGACAATCTATCACGATTTCTGGTGTGCATGCTTTGTGATTTAGACTGGAAATTCACCGAGGGTGTAGTCACTTAAGATACATATATAAGCGTCTAGCCAACGCTACTGCAAAACGATTATTGTATCCGTACTCAAAAATATACTAAAACACCACATTCCACATAGCGGGAAGCGTGTATTCATCCTTTATGTACTGATCGAAAAAAAATGTCTCTTTGAAGTGTACGAGCCACAAATGTAATACGTATTTTGATCTTTTCTGTTGTAATATTCAGGATTCACGGCGCCCCCGTGATGTTTGCTAAAATTGTGCTAAATTGAATGAGATAAAAACTGTCCATGAAATGTTGGAATAAAGTTATTATGTGATAGATCAGTGGGATTTATTATTGCATTTAATTTTTAAGGAACATCTTTCCATACAAGTTGATGGTAAATTGATAAATTCACTAATTTTCGTTTTTACAGCGTATTAATGAAAAAAAAGCGACTGGAACTTCTTGTAAAAAAAGCTTGACTAGAAAGCTACTTTGGCAAAATATATGCATTAAACGCTGATCAAATTTTTTCAAATAAAAGCCGTTACAAAATTTTAACAAATTATAGGACTGACAGTTCAGAAATACTTCATTTTGCTAGAACTTTTTGTTAGGAAGGGAATTCTAACGTTATAACAATAAACGGTAGAAAACAGATATATCATTAATACACAATTAACTACTATATAAGAAACTGCAGAGGAAGCTAAACATGTAATTGGCCACTTCTGCCAGGGTCTGTCCCAGTCAAGTGGAATGAAAGCGGCTCCAACCATCGCCCCAGTTACACAAATAAGGAATCTCCACTTTGCTCGAAATATAGTATCCACTTGTGTGTTCCAAATGCTAAAAATATAATTAAATAATTAAGAACGTTTAATTTGTATTAATTTGATTCAGTTGATATTTCAATAATACTATGCATGTCTTTTAATTTTAATCATCATACCTGATGTATGCAAGCTCCGAAAGTACAAAACTTGGGCGAAGAGCCAGACACAAAGGGAAGAACGTCCAGTTGATTAAAACAATGCTAAACTGAAGAGTGAGAATGAAATCGCTGCAAATAAAATCAAGCCGTATTTAAACACATTGAACATTATCAGTAAATCCATAAAATTATATAGACAAACAATGAATATGACTAACTCCACGACAGGGGCTCCAAAGAGAACCATGAGAAGATGACAGAGGCCACAAGTCATTATAAAGTTCCATGATCCTTTCCAAAACTCCGCAATCTAAACAAATCAAGATACCCAGGTCAGGTCACAACTATGACATTTGCTACCTCATCCCAAGAAAAAATAGCTAAAAATTCAGTGATTTCTCATCCCATACCTTGAGATAAAATCCCCCAGACTTGGCACTGGAGAAATCGCGTTCCCTTCTGGAGGACACGGGTAGCTTGGAGGTTGAAAACTTGTTGATAGTAGCCGAGCCCAAAGGATCAAGTAAATGTGATGAAGGGTAGAGTGCAAATGCCACGAATAATTTGGCCACTTCGAAACAAGTGAGGAAGACGAGGATTTGAATTGGAATCTCACGTTCCGCAATGATATGCTGGACAAGGTGGTCCAAGGTGGAGACGGATGAGCAGGAATAAAAGAGCAATGGAAATCCAACAAGTGAGAGGAAGGAATACCAAAAGTCCCGTTTACAACCTTCCACCTTATTGTTCTCATTGTTAGGCCTCTTCATCCTATCAATCCCTTGGAACTCAAGGGAGGAGAGCACAACTATTTATCTAGACATTTAATTAAACCATTTATACAAATGTCAATCTAAATACAAAGTAATAACAAGAAGGGGGGATTTGAATTTGGTTGGAAAAGTTGGAAAAAGCGCTTGCGGTCTAGAGGTGACCAGGAAGTCTGACTCCTTAGCTTAGTCGAGTCTCCTGCCTTGATTGCCTTCCTCCATTCAATAT
>JAQFYM010003390.1:0-18817 GCA_034694785.1 Agrenia bidenticulata | reverse complement strand
GATCCTATAGATCTTTTTTTTAAAATGATCTAAAAAAAGATCATGATTTAAAAAAGATCCGATCCTCATCCCTAGTTGCTATGCGCATCAGCATTACAAGTTTATACGTAGATAATATATAAAAACATCGTTGTTTCTTTACAATAAAGAAAGGCTTATAAGCACTGTTTAATACTCTTAGATAAAATCTTCTACATATAACAAAACACTAACAAGTACCATGATTTTGGTTTATCTTATAATCCAGCAAATAAAAAAATTTAATTAGCTTTTTATGTTTTTTATAACATACACAGAGTTTTGTTTTACCCGGTGTTGTTGGCTTAACTCAGGCATCGAGTAACAGCAAAAAGGACCTTCGGGTACACGTGTTAAGAATTTTTTAATATAAGTATTTATTTTTCATTTTTTGCAGAATCTTTGTAATAAAATTTTAACAATATTATTGCTGCAAGTAAGGAATCTTTTAGGCGCGATCTTATCTTTGTACAAAAGCTTGAACTAAGTAAGAAGGTACGTGCAAAGGCCAAGAAAGATGGTCGTTTTGCGTTTAGATTATCATATATAAAGTTGAGATTTTCAGTCATTTCAGCTGTGCTAAAAAATAATTACAAATTTTTTTCCAGTGAGAATTCTATTGTTTTACGTCTTTTAGTTTTTTATTTTTATAAATTATTAGATTCATCTTCCATCGTGATAGGTGTTGCACACCCAATAGGTATTTTAACAGTTTCTTATAACTTTAGTATTTTAACACGCAATGGATATAATCTCGAAAATAAATCATTCAATGTTGCAATTGCATCCCGTTTTAATATATTGCTGTTTTTTGTGAAACGCTTGTGATATTGATACATAGTTGCTGTTAAGGCAAGTGTTCATTCAATTCTTTCAATTAGACAAAAGGGATTTTGCAATTTGTTTGTTTTTTAATTTATAGCTTATTGTATATAAATCAATTACACATTTAGATTCTAAAATATCTGTATCTTCTTTACCCCAAATATCAGCACCAAATTTTTACGGTTCAATGCTTTTTCAACATTTAAACAATATCAATTGATAGTTCATTTGTGTATTTAGGCATTGCAAATTCTTCAATAGTTTTAATAACTAGAGACAAAGTTGTAATAAATCTAATAATCATTTCGAAAAAAGAATTCCGTCGCTCTTACATGATATATAAAAGTAGTCTTAATAATTCCAATCATTTTTATCATTCGGTTATAATAATCTTTTTGCATTGCGGAGTTTCCAATGAATTTTTTTATCAAACGTACACTAATGATTGAACTTATTATCTGATTATTACGCGATAATCCCGGCGTTTCCCTATTATTGCGAAAATTCATATTCTCTTCGTCATCTGTATAACTCTCATTTGATGATAATGGCACTTCGCAGATGTTTTATACTATGCTGGTTTTTTATACAATGTATCTCACTGCTAAGTTTAATTTATGGTTAAGACATGTTTGATATAGTGGTGTGTGATTTTGGCCAAGTTAAAGCATACCAGCAGCGCCACCACCCATTACAGCCACAATATGATCATTAGGTTAAGTTCCAAAAACAATTAACAATTTTTCTAAAGCCTCACTTAGATCTAATGCAGAATGAATTCCTTCAATTCTAAAAAGCTATCAAGTATATTTTCTATTATCGTTTCCAAATGTAATTACATCAAGATATCGTCTCATGCAAACATTTGACCACATATCCATACACAAACTGAACCTGTCAGTAGCCTTTATGTGCATACACATATGTTGTTTTATTATTTCTTTGTAATTATTATGTACTTTTAAAATCAATCCCATTATATCGAATTCACATTTAAACAATTTAGGACATAATCTTGCAAATGAAGAACGTATGAAAGATGAATTTGTTATCGCTCTTATAGAAATATTATCGACCGCTGCCATTATCGCTTTTTATTTTTCTTATACTGAGAAATTCTTTGTATATTTTCTTAAATAGTTACATATTTTATGTATATTAGATTGCTCCTCTTCCAAATTTTTTATTTTTAAATCATGAACTAATACTAAATGCTTAACCATACTAGATGTGTAACTACATTATATACAACTTTGGCTTTACATTTTGTACATTCAACTACTCCTTGAGATGTTTTAGTAAAGTAATTCCAGACTTATAATTTGGTTTCATGCATGATTAAAGGAATAATAAAAGAAAAAAAAAGAATGATGCTATTTATACTTCACTGATTTATTAAATAAAAAATAAAATTTTGAAAGCATAAATTTAGTCAATTACCTGACTTATTTCAAATGGGTATTCAGGTAGTAAAAAGGCGGTAAATAGATCGGGTAATCGGGTATGATTACCCGACTTCCCAACTCTAAACATACACGATTAAATACTTACTTTTATTGCTGTAAATGCTGTAATTAACAATTTTTTACATGCTAATATGGGTTATCTATGAACAGTTATCCCATTTTAGTGCCGTTTTGTACTTTAATAAAGATTCTGGTTATCAATAGATATATTCAATTGCGAACGTTGATTATTGTGTAAAGAACATGTGCAATCTATTTTAACACTTTGTATCAACTTCTGCATTTTTGTTTTTTTACCATGGATAATTTTTGTTTTGATTGTAAAAATTACCAATATTTAGCAAAGTTTTCAATCGTTTTCTACAACTACAATCGTGCGGTTGCGACGAGCAATCGCACCAGTAAATTTTTGCGCACCTGCACAGCGCCTCACGCTTTTGGTGCGGCGCGATTTTTTGGTGCGCTGTGACAACTGTGTTATGTATCGTGAAAGAAGTTTTGATTTGTATCTAAAATTTGTTCGATACAACACAAAACTTAAAGAAACAAATAGTCTTTTTATTAAAGAAAATTAAATTGTTTTAAATGCTACTGTTGCAGCTTTTTATATAATTATACTGTAAAAAAAATTATTTACAGTAAAAAATGCCGTAAAAGACAAAAACCTGCACAATGAATATATGAATTTAGTATTTTACCTTTTAAAGAACATATTTTTTGTGCTCAAGGTATATAGTTTCTGCATTATCAAGCATATTTTTGTTTGGAATTTACAAAAAAAACATAATTTACATTACCAAAACCCATGGAAAAAATATTTATTATGTACTGTTGTTCTGTCTTATTATTTTGCAGTGACTTAAATAACAAATCTGCTTAAAGAGTGTGTAATTGTAAAATTTTGGTATATCGTATATACAAAAAACAATTTAACTGCAATAACAAATCATTGGGTACAATATATGAGATTATATGATACAAAGCGCTGAATTTGTATGTAAAATACAATTCAAAGATTTTTTATATGTTCTTTTACATTGTAGGCATTACCAAACAACTTACTTTTACCAAATGATATGACAAATTTTACTATTTCATTTTGCTGTACTAAATTAAAAAAATCAATATAAAATTGTTAACAAATATTGAGTAATGTATTATTTCTGGCGCTTTTTTAATTACTTTCTCAATCAATTATTCCTTTTTATTTGAATTGCAATAAAGGAATAATAATCAATAGGTTAGTTAATTAAAGTGGGTGCTTTTGACTGAGATTTTTGTGCTTTGAATTTTGGGAACAAATATTTCCTTACATTGTACAAAAAATTTTGCAAATATAATAAATATTACATTTAATGTTTATTTAAAACAACAGGATATTTTTGCGATTGTATGGAATAAAAATCTGTGAAGTGAAAGAGCTTTATAATGTACTAACTGTATTTAAAGGCAATCTTTTATCACTAAGAACGTCATTTTGATATAATAAAGAATATTAAAAAAAACAAAACCACTTGATAAGAATTTGTTATCTCAGATTTACGAGATAAAATTTTGTAAAATAACTTTGCACTGCTTCTGTTTTATTGGTATATATTATCCATCAGTATTTATGGGAGATTTACTTAAGGTTTTGTTAAAGAAATCTCAGGGTAAGAAGTATACTCAGGTGTATGGATTTAACCCACGGTATAAGAGGTTTACCAACGACCGTGTTTACTTTCATTCTATTACAAGATGGACACAAATTAGTTAAAAAGATTTAGATAAATCAAATTTAGTTAGGATTTTTTGTAAATATATCTACGGATTTGTAAGAAAAAATAGTACATAAAAGCGTGAAAATCTACGTAAACTTTTAGAAAGCATTTTTACACCATATTATGAGGCATAATGCTGTATATTTATATCCGCCTTTTTCGATTTTAACTAAAACTACAGTTATTACTTTCAGATTTCTTATAAAATTGGTTGGAAGTATGCGTGTTTCCACGGGCAGCTTGTCTACGAGGTGGAAATGTCATTTCAAAAATACTTATTTATTTACTTAATTTTTCTATTTATAGTTTTCAATCTTTATCGGAAACAAAGTTTCCATTTTAATCATTGATATGATACGATTGTATCAGAAATGTTCTATCTTTAAAACATATAAAAAGATAGCGTTTAAGGATTCAAAAACGAGATTTGATATGCGATTCTTGCATAGAATCGCTTGGTCTCTTGATTGCGCTATCTGGACGCGGATTTGGGCCCTTATTCTGCATATCTTGAACAGGAGTCACTTTGGTGACTCCAACAATTAGTAACTCTAATATTTAGGCTTTGACTTTAAAAGGCTTATATGGGGAATAACATAAATAAGAAGGCTTTTTTGGGAACAATTGATGATGTCTCATAATTAGGGCAAACCAATGCAATTTTCCATTTTAATTGCCGTAAAACTACAAAAACAACATGTTTCCAATTTTTTTTGCATTTTTTTTATGCATTTTTTATAGCCAGGCCTAAGAAATTTGGGGAAAATAACCAAAATTCCCCAAAAAATCCAAAACTATATTTTTTTAGTTTAGGGGACACAAAATCAATCCATAAAAAACAGCAGGAAAATTATAAATAGAACTATTTAATGGGTTTCTTGTAGCAATTTTTTTAAATTTTCATATAACCTATGCCAAAAAAATGTTCAAAAAATAGCCGAAATCCGCAAAAAATAAACAAAAACGTTGTATAACAGTTTTCAGGATATATATTGTTTGTTAAACAATAAAATTCTATAATACACGGCAATTAGATAAAAATACAAAAATCTTTTTATACGTAAGATGGACAAGCGCCATGCAAAAATATATTATTTTTTGTAGTTAGTATATCTTTTTAATGCAAGCAGAAAATTTTTCGCCGATTATTTTAAAAGGGCCTAAGAATTAGAAAGAAGCCGCGTACTGGAGAAAAACATTACTCGAAAACTAACAAACAAAATATGCTAAAAATGTAAATCTTATAATTAAAAAAACTTTTAATAACGAAAAAAACAGCAAAATATACTTTAGAATTTAATTTTATAAGTTTATGCGTTAAACTTAATTTTGTCACCTTCGGATTTTTTGAAACCACATAAAATAATTACGTAAAAAAAAAAACCTACTAATCAAATGACTATTGGTTGCCTAATATTGTATTTTTTTCGCCTGGTACTCTTTTCTGTTGATTTTTTTATAAATACATTTTTCAAAAAATTAAAATAGATCCTGTAAAAGGAATGGTGGCATAAAAAAAATACAGACACATTTTCTGGCTTTAAATACAGTTTGCATAGAATAATAAACATAAAATTAGATTTTTGTTCTTAAATAAGTGGGATTTGCAAGGTTAAATGTTTATTTAGTTTTTTTGCATTATCAATTAGATACTGCATATAATATGCGCAAAACATTTTTTGATGGATTTTTTTGCAACTTATGTTCCTTGTGATTTTTAT
Source organism: Agrenia bidenticulata (assembly GCA_034694785.1). Lineage (NCBI taxonomy): Eukaryota > Metazoa > Arthropoda > Collembola > Entomobryomorpha > Isotomidae > Agrenia > Agrenia bidenticulata. The sequence goes on along the minus strand of JAQFYM010003390.1, from coordinate 13,027 downwards.
GACCTTGATTTTACAGTTCAAACGCCTTTTATATTATTTAGTTTATTATATAAAAAATGAAAGCGCTTCAGACTAGCATAAAAAATGTTAAATCCACATAAAAACATACAAATCACTTTGAAAATACACAAACACTTACAATAAATACTTTTTAAAAAAATTTTCAAAATCCCTAAAACAAAGTCATCAAAAATGCCCATTTTTCCCCAGATTAGGGATATTTGGGGATTTGGCTTTTTTTCCGTAAATATCTTAGGCCTGTTTAATGCCCATGATTAAATTTTTTACAGTCACAACTAGAGAAATAGCGAAATATTTACACGATAATAATCAGATTAATATATTTTGGGTGTAAATAAAACCTCCGTATGTAAGACTCGCGCAGTTAAAGTGAGTATACAAAAAAATAGAACAGGTGTAGCAAATTTCTATACAGTTTGCACCAGAGTGGACTAAAATCGGTTATACTGCATAATACTTATAAATGGAACAAGATAGATTGAGCTAATATCTAAATGATGCAAGTTTAAAAACGGTAGCTTTAATATATTAATCTGTGTTAAGCCAAGATCACTTTGTGCAAAGCTTTGAACATGTCATTCAAAAATAAACTTAGAAATATTCCTTTATTTTTTTTGACTTAAAACATAATAATATTATATATTGTGGCCATTTAAAATACATTATCATTGATTTAAAGGCATCTGATTTATATAGTTTAAAAATGCATTTTTTTAGCACAAAAATGCATTTTTAGATAACTTTTTGGCAAAGAATCATTAGCACGAAAAAAGCACGTAATTCGAAAAAAGCACAAAAAAAAGCAGAATACAGACACAAACAGTGCCATCTGTGTCATTTTTTATTGTAAATATGGATATCTTATTTTGGTATAAGAGTAGTTAGCCCCCCCCCCTACCAGGACCGGGTTAGGGGGGGGCAATGGCCATGTGCCCCGGGGCCCCCGGACAAAGGGGGCCCCATTTTTAAAAAAATATTTAGAAGTGAATACTATGAGATGATTATCGCAAAAAGAAAATAAAACTAATATTTGAAAGTAAAAACACACAAAACAAATATAGCAGCTTTTTCTTATTGAAGATAGACTATACAAACATTGTTAAAGTAAGATTTAATAAGTAAAATGTTTTGCGAATAAACGTTCAAAAAAAAAACTACAAAAAGCCATTAACAGCAAAAAAAAAATTGTAATATTAGTTCAAAATAAACAGTAAATGCACTGACATACATTTAATAGGGGTATTTTTATATATACGCAAACTTACATACAAAGTCGTTGTTTTTATTACAATATAAATTTTGCATTTTTTGTTCAATCTTTTAAAGTCAGGTATTGATTTTTACTAATAGTTGCAATGTTATTATGTATAGCAACAGTAAGTCTTTTAAGTAAAACAAAAATAATAAATTTCAAATATATATATCGAATACAAAATTCACAAAATATACATTAACATACATAAAAAAAACGTAAGGTATCAAATTAGTGTCTTAATATGCGCTGAGCTCACACATAATACTTTTTGCGCATAGTGATGGTTCAACAAGTTTAAAACAACAGGTTTTTTTAGCGCGCATGAAAACGCAATTTCACAAAAATGCACACAAAAATATGTAATTTTGTAGAAAACTATGTTTTTTTATACGGAGTTTTTTTTGGATGAGATTAAGAAAAAGGTACATAGAATATAAAAAAAAAATAAAGGTTGCTTAGGGCAATTCAGCACTGTACAAACCCAGTAAATTCATCTGCGTTTTTTGTTGTATTTAAATTTTTAATTCTAAACAAAGATAAAATCTTAACAGTTAGAAGCCTTTTTTCATATAAAGCATACTTATTATCCCAAGTGTATTCGAATGTACACTTTTGCTATCGGTTATTTTAGTAAATGTTACGTAACGTGTTAAGATCATTTTTGGCCGTATTAATATTAAATTTTTAAAAAGGATAGTTTGTTCTCACAAATACGGGTTGATACATTTTTATATCAAAAAGCAAATTAAAACGTTTATAAATTTTTGCAGGTGAATGAGCAGTGTTTATATGATTTTAATTACAAAATAAATGACAATCATCTAACAATAGCCTTTTTTGTAGATTTTATGCATATTATAGCCGGAAAATTAATATTTAGTCGCAACTTATTGCATTTTATCGTTTGTAGTATTTTTTTTATGAAGGGGGCCCCAAAAATAAAAGTGCCCTCGGGGCCCGAAAAACGTTAACCCGCCCCTGCCCCTTACCGCTATATTAGGACGCAAAATATGTCCAAATTGTAAGTTATATACTAATAAATTGCGTAACGATAAAATTCGGATACATCCAGATGTAATATATAAATTACTCCCCCTATTCCTAACCAAAACCCTATTAACCTAACCCTTAATAACCGCCGTATAGATAAATTTCCCGAAATTATAGATATCCAGATTAATCGAAAGCTTTTTTGACTTGGTCTTTTTATTATCGAATATTCCATATGTTTTTTTATTAATATTAGAAAAGGCAGTCGACTTCCCCCTGAAATTAGGCCCAATAAGTTACTGCCCCCCCCCCAAAGAAAGGGGTAAACTACCCATTTGCCCTCGGCATAACCATTTAAAACTATATTCCGGTCAACCCAGTAATGAAAGGGTGTATTTATGTTTCTAAAAAAAAGGTAACACTCTGCTGCAATAAATGTATGGTTTTAATGGCACTTTTGATATTATAGCTCTAAAAAATGTTTAAGGTGTATCTCAAGACGATATTAGAAACGTAAAATGCAATTTTTATCAACCTAATCGGCCAAACATACTTAATGTATTCTTTCATCTTTTGTGGACGATTATCCAACAAGTGAACATTAAGAAAATAGGTAGTAATGTGTCATACCTGGGATTTTTTTTATGTGCTTTTTTTCGAATTACGTGCTTTTTACTGCTAATAATTATCTCCCACCTTTTTTATTGCAAAAGTGTTTGCCCTACATATAATTCACCCAAAAAATAAGAATTTTTTTTTCTGGAAAAATACTTCATTTTTGTCTAAAAGTTATATATCGTGTTTTAAGCGTACATTTTCTATACAACAGCTACTTTTTACGTTTTTAAATCCTTCCATTCAATTTTTATAGCCCTAGAAATTGCGTCTTTTCGGAAACATGAACATAATTATATGTAAGAAGTATGGATCAATGTATAAGATAACACTGATTATCGTCTATAGAATTGCATGCGACGTTACCGATAAACAAATATACATATACCTTTATGATTTTTAAAACAAAAAATATTGAAAGTTCTACTAAAAAGTAGAATTTACCATTATTAAATCTATTAATGCTTATATATGAACAGCGGGTTTACGTTTTTTATGTTTTTTTACGCAGTTAATGTGTCAAAATCTCTTTGATGCGAAAAATGGGATCAACTTATATATTGAATAATAAACTAGCCTATAAATTACACTTGTTATATTAATAGATCAGGTCGTAGCCTTTTAATGGTATTTTCACAAAAAATTCTTTTTTATTAAAGAGAATTATATCGAATACAGTGAAACTTCTCAAAAATAAAAAAAAGTAAAAAATTACAACATTCGTTCTTGATCGTAAAAAAATAATTATATCGTTTTAGTTGGCTCTGTAACACGATAAATCACGCCCTCTTAAATAGAATCACAAGAATAAAATAACATTAAAGGAGTCACAAATTATTAAAAAACCCTTTAACTAGTTTGATTTATCGGTGTAAGTTTTTCGTACCATGCATAAACAAGACATAAGTATTTACCCGAAAATTTTCTAATGTAGAGGGGTTCTAATTATGAGAGGTTTTACTGTACATGTATAGAACACACATTTTACTTTGTAACGTTATGCTGCACTGTCATATTAACCGACCATATACTTTTACTAAATACTAGTGATTACAGGTGTATAATTATGCTGTATTTAGGGTCGGGGCCAGAATTTAGGGCTCCGGGTATATTCTTTTCTGTGCAGCCCTTATGGCAGTTTTGAATCAAGTGCTTGTGGAGATGGGGAAGGGATATAAAAGGCTATGTCTTCTCTGCAAAACGAAAACACACTGTAAAAAAAAGAAATTGCATATTTTTCAGTTAAAATTATAATGGATGGTAAACCCTAAAAAACTTGTTAATTAACTAGCCCTTTATTCCAAAAAAAATCAAAATATTCACTGCTTTACATTAGGTTGTATAGTACAATACAAAGGTACACGTGCAATTATAATTATACATAAATTGTCGAAAATTTAGCACCTTTATAAGTAAATGTTACAGGTATGTGATAAATATAAAAAATGTAGGTTAAGGACTAAAGGTAACTACCAAGGACTTTTTATATATTTAAAGCAAAAAAATAGTAGTCTTTTGGTTTTCTATGCTAAGGGTAGAAATTATTTTTTTAGTAATAATGGCTTTTACATTAAAAAAAAATAAAGGCCAAAAAAAAATATTGCGATGCGAGCTGTAAACTAATTCTACTTCTAATTATACAGAATTACAGACCTTATGATATATTATATATGCTGTATAAGTTTTTTATAAATCACTTTTTGAGACAATAGCGATTTTAAAAACACGTTAAAAAGTTCTTATTGTAAGGAACTAAAGTTTTTGTACAAAAAATGACATACACGCAAACAGAAATATGTTTTAAACACTTCAAGCGATAGATTTTTACGAATTACATTGCTTCAAAAAACCACAAATAATGTTTTTAAGTATTTATATACAAAAGCTAGATATGGTGTTTACATTTTTTCCGGGTTATATGTATTTAAGAATACAACAAGTAAAAGAGGTGTCTCTGCGCTTTTCCATATTTCTTAAATACTATACAATAAATTAAAATCAAGACAGTAGTAATAAGACACCGTAGACTGATTAAAAAACAAGAGTTTATTTTGTTCACAATATTGTTTTATAGTATAAATTGTGTTTTTATACGCGAATTTGTATCTGTCGCGTATTTCAGCTTCCGATCTTTTTTTTTATTGCAAGGTTCATCTTGTATTGTAATATTAAATAGCAAAAGACCTGATGGATAGTAATAAATAAGAAACAAATTGATTTATACAAAGTCAAGCATTAATACAGTCAAATCAAACAAAATCATTGCAATTAATTATTGAATACATTTTACCTGTATATTTTGAAAGAAAATGTCAAAATATACCGTAATAAAAAATTTAATTTTAAAAAATACTAAAAGTTTGTTGCTCTTGTTCGACAAGAGCTCGTTAAATACATTTGATGCACGCAATACTATTTTAGTGGTTTAATAAATATTTTCTTTTTTACCTATTTTTTTTTTTGTTTTTAAAACTTAATTTAATGGCAACTTCAAAAATTTTGTCAATTCGATCTTTTTATTTTGTATTTTGTTTTTTTATTAGAGATTTATAGACTGTATTTTTTTTTTGTGTTACGTTACGTTTTGGCTGCAATAAACGCTATAAAGCTGCAATTATTTTACAAACTGTATCATCAAGACGTTTTTTTTTTTGCTGTATGCTACATTTGTAGTATATAAGTGCTTATCTTTGTAACGCAAAAAAAAAGTAACTTAAAAAAGCTTACAGTTTTTCGCTTTTAAAAACAATTTTTATACAATTTTTCTTCTATTTATTATATTCAACGAACAAAATACTACAAAAAAAACATTTTGCAGGTTATTGCATACTGATATCGTAAAAGGTTACATCGGTAATCTTGAAACAATTCAATAGTCATTAACGCAAAATCCGTCTATTTTTATAAATGCGATATTTTGTAACAAGTATAAAATTTTTTTATTTTTTTTTTTACTGTTTGCTTTTACGGGTACATAATAAATATGTTAAAAAAAAAACTAGGATAAAAAAAAGATCTTTTTAAAAGTTTTTACAGAAAACTTTTAAAACCATATATAAATTGAAAATTGAAATTTTATTTAGTAACAGTTTTGTTTTTGTTATTCCCACTGATTGATAATTTTTTATCTAAAATCTTCTTGCTGTTTTTAAAATGCACGTCTTTTATATCTGCGCAGTTAAATTTATAAAGAAAACAAACTGGAGTTTTTTACAGAAATTTGCTGCTATAATTATCCTAATTTTTTTGTATTATGGCAAAGTAACAAGGCTAGTAAAACGATGTTAATGTTTATTGTGCTATAAAAAAGCCAGATAATACTAAGTCATGTTATTATTTTTTTTCTATTCTGTGTTTTTTGCTATAAAGGATGCGTTTTACTTGTATTAGTAAGATGCAAGCACCGGCTGTTTTACCAATAAAAAAGGATAAAAAAACGAAGTAATAAAACGCTTATTGTTAATTTATGGATATTCAAATAGTTTTTACAAAAATGATTTTGCAAAAATGGGTTAGTTGCAGTTGCTATTTTTTTAAAAAACGCTTTCAAGCAATTATCTGACATATCAAAATACTTGCCAATTAAAAGTTGCTATATACACTTAGAATTGATCTAGTTCCCAATATTATAGATTTTGATGTTTGTATAGGTTTTATGCGCAATATCTAGTTTTTTGATAATTTGTAAAACTGCTTTAAAAGCAAATTAAAGTTTTATATCTACTATTGAATTTTAAAGCATGAACAAAGCTGTCTTTTTGTTAGTTCAATGTGCAAACTAGGCCTTTATATCTTTTCGTGATTGCGCCTGATTACATTTATGCCTCTAGTTGTTAAAAAGCCTATTTTTTCCTGAGTTTTATAATTTGAAATAGTGAAATTTATATTTACCAACAGTAAAAAACACCAACATTGGTATGATAAACCCCATTACATTTACGACTGCTATTTTTGTCCTTTTTATGTGTTTTTGTTTGTGATTACAACCATTTTTAACAAGTAATTATTATATATTAATATACCCACAAAATACTCGATAAAAAGTAGAAAGAACAACAGCGTTTTTAAAAAAGTGATTTCGACTGTTAGACGGTTTAACAATATAAGATACATTATAAAAAATATAAGCAAGATATATAGCAAAGTTTTCCATAGGCTACTGCTTACTTATGCACAATATTTATTTAAAAAATAAATTGGTTTTTTACAATTGCAAAAATTATTTATGCATATATTATAAAATTACAGGTAAAGCGTATGTCTATTTTTACAAAATGTATCAAAGTAGAAATACATCTACCCAAGAATGTTTATTAGTTATTATACAAGTAACTGGCATAAAAAATTATACTGCATCTACAATTTTACTACAGAAGATGGGCTTTTGCAGGTGTTCTTAATGCAATTTACAACTTTCCTACATACTCAGTTGCACAAAAACAGTATATCAGGAAATCTTTATATTACTTTTTGTCAAAAAAAAAATTAATTTTTAGTTATTGTGTTTTTCTAAATAAACAATTTTCGTACCATTGTTTTACAATCAAGACTTTTTCGTTCTAAAAATATCGTCTTACTTATAAAGATTATCTTTTTTTTGCATAAAAACATATTGAAAATATTAAAATGCATCTTAATTAATCTTATAAAGTTATGTTTCAGAAATAACAATTTGTATAAAAATAAACGTACATCCTACATTAAGACAAATTCTATATATGCTTTTATATGTTTTTTAGAGAATACTTATCAACTAAGCATCAGGTTTTGTAAATTTGCAACAGAAAGAAAAAATTACGGCGGATTAATTGTCAAAAAATTTTTATATCTATAAAACTGCAGTTTTATTCACAAAAAAATAAGATTTAGAACTAGAAAAACCGTCAACTTAAGGCAAAAATTTTACCTTAAAAATACTTTGCGGGAATTTTATGGCATAACGAAAAAAGACATATAGATCTGACACAAAAAAAACCATTTATTCTTACATAAGTTGCCTTAACTTGTAGTATTTAAGTTATACGCATTTCTACAGTGATATTAGCATTTTTCTTGTCCAAATGGCTGTAAGAGAGGCGTAATAAATGTGAAACTTTTTATACTTTGTTTACACAAAAAAAAGTCCAGGAAAACATGACAAATCCATTTGAAAAATACGCAACATAGTTCGTGCATAATAGAAAGCTATAAATGTGCAGTAAATTTTTAAATTTAGACACAGCTTTTCTTTTTTTCTTTTTTTATGTATAAAATAAAAATACCTTCGACTTATATATTAAAAGATTGTAACCGGCATTGTAAATACTTGTGCAACTATATTGTAGTTTAAAACTACGGTATGTCTTGGTACCCATTTTTTTTAAAGTGCGTTGTCAGCTTCGTTTATTTAAACAAAAAAGAGTGAGGAACCCTAATCCTTTACTTTAAAAAAATCATGCTGTAAAGGATATTGTAAAACCAGCAGCGTCGGTCTTTTTTCTTGTTTTTATCTTGCAATATGTATCTTTCTTTATTGGTTTGCAAACATATTACCAATATTTATACTTTGTTCTAGTTTTTTTACAAATGCCCCTATATCATAACAAAAAGACTTTGTATGTTTATATTAATATGCAAAAAATTGCTGTTATAGTTTATTTGCATTGCCAAAAAATTTTTATCGCGTAAGTTTTTTTAATAATTTTTAAAAAATAGTTTTTGGATCCCCCTATCGTTGCAGCCCAGGAAGAATAAATTTGTACCGGGCGTCGGCACAGTTATGCGTTTAAATAACTTAAAATGCTTTTTTTGCTTTGAACGTTTTGCTAGAGGCGTTTCGATTTGTGGTTTGTCTCAATAATTTTACAAATTCCTTATCTTTTCAAAAACAGACGCAAAAAAATTTTAAAGGCCATTTTTTGCTTTTAATGTTCTAAAATCTTTTATCTATCTTTATTGCGTTTTTTTTTTTTTATGTAAATCAGTACAGGTAAAATAAGCCTATTATAAGTAAATAAAATTTATAATTAATTCTTGTATTATGTGTACACAGCAAATCTCTTGACAACTGTAACCTAAAAAAAATATTTTTCGATACAATGAGCAAGCGATCTGTAGGTTTGTGCAGTAATTATATATACTGAAGGCCCAAAAAAAATTAATTTATTTTTAATCTGTTGCATATTTATACTAAAAACTACAAGATTTAGGCTATACAGTTATATAACGACTCTAAAACTGCGGAAATCACTCTTAATGATAAAAGCTTACATGAAAATAATTTTTATTTGCATGTTCTGACTATACACACTTCAATATAATTTATGTGGGTTTTAAAGTATAAAAATTCATTTTACCTAAATTTCTACATGGTAATATTCTGTCGGTTTGGTCCGGTCCTTTAGTCTGGTCCTTTGCCTCAGTCCAGTTTAATCAGAAAAGTGGTTTATTGTGTTTTGGTTGCGGCCAAGGTCTGTTGCAGGCTTCATTAAACTCTTTGAAAAAAGTTATGATTATGTTTATAGCGACTTATAATGACATAAGCGCAAACCACGGAGACTGTATGCATAGTATATAATATCCATGTTGTTAGTTGCCATGCATATATATGCTTCTCTGTTTCGTATATGGGGCTAGCGTTATGACTTTGATATTACCGTAATGTCCCGATAATATGCACTAAAAAATATAACACATCAAAAAAATAAAGAAGAAAATAGTCCCGATAATAAGCTACTTCAGATTCCGGACACCAATTACCATTCTAATTTGCATTCTCGATTGATGCATCATTTTTAAAATATTCAATGTCTTATTTATAATCGTACAAAATATTTACTATAAAATATGTAAACACTTATATTATCAGCCCTTAACAGAATTTTCAAGATGCATAATTTTAATATAGTCCCGAAAATAAGAAATGAATTATTTTACCCCATGCTTATTATCGGGACATTACGGTACCCCATAAATGTATAACGAAAATCGTCTAGTAAGATAGCAAAGTATATAGTAGCCTATATTTAATGATATGAAACCTATAACAAAAATATTCAAATGTAATTTCTGTTTTAATTGTCACTGTAAATCTGCTTTTGTATAGATTGTAGGAAATTAAATGGACCAGTGGAATAAATAGTGCTAGAAATAAGTAAAAATGTTAAGGAAATATTAATTAAAAATTAATATGTTAAAAAACCTAGTCTTTTGTTTTTTTGGGTGTTGGCATAAAACTCTTACTTACTCTTTTACATATTGTAACCTTATATGAGCAAAATATTTTAGACGAACTCCATAACATTTAAACCAATAAATAAAAGAGGCGATTTAAGACTATGGGGTAGCATTTTTTTAGTCGAAAGTCAGTATTTCTATGTTTTTGCTTAGAATTCACAAAAATTATAGCCCCTAAAATCACAAAGAAATGTGACCCCTGTTGGATGAGCCGGTCTTACTAACTTTTTTCTTGGAAACCATAAAAGAAAATGTTACTATTTATTTAAATCTCAATTCTTTATATGCATAATTTTGTGATTGATGTCTGTCAATAGATAAATCACTTATCTTTCACTTATGTTTTACATCAAATGTCATAATAAATCAATGTTATAGTACTTTCTGTACTATTTGAATAGCGGAAAATGCATAAAAGTTTCTGTTCTCGCAGAATATCGGGTCAAAATAGTAAATAAAGGGGTTTGGGCACTTAATATGTTAATTTGAGTATTTTGCTGGGTGATAATCCAACAACCCCTACTCGTTATATAAATCATTTTTTAATAATTTTTAATTAGAAATTTTAATAATATAAAATTGTAAAAAAGCGAAATATAATTTTACATAATAGATTTGCAAGAAGTTTTCACATAGAACAAACTAGTTTACATGCATTTACACTTTATACTTACATTGCAATATCATACAAAGTATAAAAAAAAGTAAAATACCTTATAATATTATCCATAAAATTGCAAAACTAGTTATTTTGCACAATTTACTATATTTTTACTTTGTAAAATACCAAATGATATTGTGAGTTTATGAGGATTTTTAATAATAAAATATAAAATCTATTTAAAAATCAATCTACTATTAGCAACATAAATATGTTGCAAATCATATTATTAAAAATTAAAATTGACTACATCTTTTCAAAAGTATTCTTTTTGCAAGGGTAATGCGGGGAATCAATTTAACGAATAAAAAATATGTATAGAGTACGAGGTATTCCTAGCTTTGGGCCCACCACAATTATTTAGGCCCCCTTAAATTAGGGCAGCAAAAAAATGGCCCCAACTGAAGGCCCCAAAAAATGAAATGAGAAAATACATGGAATCAAATGAAATACTATATCGTGTTTGAAATAAATAAATAACCAGCCCTAACCCTTATCCTAACCCCTAACCAATTTATTCAGTTCAAAGTCAACATTGCCGAAATGTTTCAAAGGTTTGTTTTACGCATTGAAGTAATTGGTTAGGGGACAGGTTAAGGTTAGGGTTGGTTATTTATTTCAAACAAGATATAGTATTATATTTGCTTCCTTGTATTTTCTCATTACAGGTTTTTGGGGCTTTGGTTGGGGTCATTTTTTTGCTGCCCTAATTTAAAGGGGCCCAAATAATTGTGGGGGGTGTCGTATATAAAAAACACTCGCCGGTGAAAAAACACTCCCTTAAATTGGGGCAAGAAAAAAAATTAATCGTTTTAAAATGAAAAATAATAATAAATATCGCAACAACTCTAAAAGTAAATCGCTTTTGCCTACTCAGTTCTAGAAATTTGTTTTCTTTTGCTATAATTTTTCTTCTTCTTTCTTTTCCAAATTGTGTCAAATCCAATCTTCCACGATTTTAGAAAAAGGAGAACAAAGAAAATGGAACAATATACACTATGAATGTATAATAAGTTACAAAAAAAATACATAAACATATTAGATATGAAATAAATACCAAACATATAGTCCTATTTGTTTAAAGTGTTTTTAATTTCGTGACAATAGACACAAAACATAAAAAAGTAAAAATGAAGAAAGATTTACGCATTAAAACTTATAATAATGAATTTTAAAGTTTTTTTTTTGACAAAAAGCAAATATAATGGATAACTCATCCACAAAAGTAACAATACGATATGTAAAAATAATTCTAATGTATTTAATACACACTTATGTTGTAAAATAATAACATGTTTTTAAAAACTATAATATAATAGGAAATACAAACTCCGGCGCTAATTTTTTGGTCATTTACCAAAAGAACCTCATATTTTGTCTGAAATAAAAAACGGCTGTAATATAAGTCAGCATTTTTGCATTGTGTAAATGTTTGATTTTGAAATATTTGACATTGACCTATTTTATTTCGGTATAAAATTTATTTATCAATCATATAATGAGATAATATGTGAATAAAATGTCCAGAAACAGTACAATATGCATGTTTAAGCGCTCTAAATACATATTCGTCCATTTTTAAAGTTCTTTAAGAGTTATTTCAGATGCCTTTAAAAACTTATTTTTCATCTGCTCTTTGAATTGATTAAAAAAGCTGCTTTGTCATGGTTAAAAATCTGAAAGATAGGAAAAAGTAAACTTAATTATTTTGAATATATTTTTTTTTATGTATTCCTATTTGTGACTTTTAACATTTTTAAAAAAAGAATTTCCAGTTGTTTTTTAAATTGGTTCAGAACTAGAGAATGCAATCCCGGGATACGGGATCCCGGGATTGATTATTTTTTTACACGGGATTGATAACAATAACACATACAGGACTTTTGGCCTGTAAAATTGTATTAAAAAGACGCGTTATTTTTTGTACTGTTTAATGATACTACTAAATATGTAGCATGTGAAACAAAATGTATGACAAGTGAAGATTTTGCCAGGTATTCTCGAGTTTTTGCGATCCAAACAATTTTTGAAACCGTATGATGTCACATATTTTTATATCACTTAAAGTTTGTTGATAAGTGAGTTTTCGCAACTCGACCTAACAGATTTTTTACCTTATCATTATACCCAGGCCTCGTTTAACTAGGAGAGTCTCCTTATTCTCCTAATTTGGCTTAATTAGGAGACAAAGAAACATTTTCAATACTTAAATTAGGAGAATTAGGAGAAATGTGGTAAAATTGTAAAAAAGACTTGTACTTCGCTACGGA
>JAQFYM010003389.1:0-18820 GCA_034694785.1 Agrenia bidenticulata | reverse complement strand
ACAATTTCTGTAAACAGATCTTAGCAGTAACAAAAAAAATATACCCAAAAAAGCTTTTTCAGCAAAAATACGCAGCTTTTTATGTACAAATAGATGATCGCGTAAACCTTATTTTGTGCAAAATATTCAAAATTCAAATATATGACAATAATAATGGGATGCTATTATTTTCTATATGACTCCTAGTAAAAGGGTTTGTAATTAACATTAGCATACAACTTTTTGTTTTTAAACAAAATAAACCTGTAATTAATTATTTTAATTACAGGATAAGTATAAAACTGCAACAAAATACTATCATGTACACATATATCTAAAATAATTAAAATATAGTTTACAAACTTTACAGGTTTTTTTACAGAAAAACAGAATTTGTTTTAGATATTAAAAATTAAAGTTTGAACATTTTTATATACTAAAATTAACAATTGTTTTTGTCGCAGAAAAATATTTAAAAAGGTGATTTTGTATGTAATATATACAAAATGCTACGGTACAATTGTAAACATTATTCTACAATAGTTTTGCTTACTTAAAACAATTGAAACTAATAAAAAAAATATTATGTATTTACAAGACATAACATAAACCGTAAAAAACAATCTAGAATTTATATTATAAATTTCTATGTTTTTCTATATTTTGCATGTAGCCTTTTAGTACGAAAAAGTTTTTATAACATTCTGGAAAAAAGTAACCATAAGAAACAAGTTTTTCATACTTAAACAAACAACTTTAAGTTTTATAATAAGTAAAAATAAAATAACTGGACCAAATAGCCGTTATCGTACAAAATTGAACTTTTTGACAAGTTTTTTTGTATATGTAAAATCGTATAAAATATTTTATAGCAAAACATCTTTTTATTGCAGAATGTAATGCAGTATATACAATTTTTACAACAAAAAAAAGTAAACTGTATAAAAAACGCTTTAAATTGTCTTTATCTCCGAAAACCCCGGGTAACCCGGTAAAAAACCCGGGGTAGAAAAGCTTTGTCTTTTTTGTCAAATACCCGGGTACCCGGGGATGGAGGCCCTAATAGAGAGTAAGATGATAATACACAAAAAAAGATTGCTACGCGACTATGCGCGCATTAAAAAAGTAAAATCGTCATTTTAAAACAATATAACATACAAGTTGAATGATTATAACCGAGCAAGTACTGTTCTATAAACAACAAAAAAAAAAACTATATTTGTATTTTGGCATTACACGTTTTTTATTTTTATGGGCGCTTCTGTATAAAAAAACCAGTTTAGAGGCCCTGTCTTTTTTTTATGTACAATTTGGCTACGTGTCTGATTTTTTTAGTAATCTATATGTTTAACTTTTTAAAACGTTTACTAGTTTAAATACATTGCTTCAATAATATATTATTTTTTTACATATAAACCGTATTAAAATACAATTACTGCGTTATCCAACATTCGTATACAATGAAGAGGTTTTTTTTCACGTAGTTTATTTTAGATAATATTATCAATATACTTACAGATAATGTTAATGTTGTTTAATTTCATTGTCGGAATGCGTCTTTAAAGAAAGTGGGATGTAGCATAAAAAATATAAAGTTAAAGAAGATCCTTTCTATTTTTAACGTGTTTTTTCGTGTATGTGTTTCGCATGAAATTAATAAAAAGAACCAAATAAAAGCAATTTTTTTAGATCGATTTAATAAATATTTGGCTTTATGTAAAATTTATTATCATATTTCATAACAAATACCTTTATCACTAATTTGTAAAAAATTTTAAAATGCCTTGCAAAATATTCTTGTGATTTTTTTGTCTTTATATTTATTACGTATATATCTTCAAAATGTGAGTTTATCCCTAGATATATGACAGAACTGGTTTTACGGAAGTTAGTTTTTTAATCTAGACGTTAGTTCACATATCATTTGACTTTCAATTTTACCATGCGCTAATTGGGGTTTTTAAAACCGTGTGCGGCTTATATCGAACAATTAAAATATATTTCTTTATTATTATACGTAGGGCTTAAAAAAAGAAATTTATTTTTGCAAAATCTACTGTTTTAAAGCAGTATATTGTTATTTTTCCATAATAAAAAAATTGTCACAAAACTACTCTTATATTGTTTTTTTGCTTAAAAGATTCAACAAAAAGTAGTTTATCCGCAGTTCATTTGTTTAAATCAATTTGCGTTGTTGGGGTGTTTTCTATGCAAAGATGTGTATAAACTACTGAATAATTAAAAAAAAAAAACACCGATGCTATGAATCACTATAAATTACTAACAAAAGCAATTCATACAAAAACCATTCTTGGTACATGCAAATGTGTATGAGCAAACAGTTGCGTATCAATTTTGCGGTATAAAATGAAGGAACGCGATACATATCTCATATTGATAGTTGTACATTACAAAATTGGTTGCGGCAAAGTAACTATATAGCCGTATATTTTATCAAATCGTGTATGGAAAACTGTGAATTAATTGAAAATAGTATCAAAAAATGTACATTTATATTATTGAAATATTTTTGTGATAGGTATTAATATACATGGAATTCAGATGTTGTTTTGAATATAACTTTTTTTATACAAAAAAGTTGATTTGATCGATCTTTACACACAAACTTCATTTTTCCTATTTTTAGCACATTCAAAATGTTTTTCACTTTTTTTTTTGCGTTTATACTACAATTTTATACTCTTGTACTTTTTGGTTTATCAACTGAAGCCGGCACGCAAAAAAAATTTAAAGAGACTACTAATTCAAGTTAAATTTTTTAGGATTTTGTACTTCTTGATTTTTTTTGGTGGTTGTTCTTGTATCTCGTACGTGCAGTAATATATAAGGAACTTTCGACAATGACGATTTCGAATGCGGGTAAGCAGTAATATACATGTTTGAGCACGGCACGTCTTCCAGAATTTGTAACAGCTGGTGTTTGCTATACAAGATCTCTCGATGCACTCGTTTGCGCAATACATGTAAAAAATACAGGGTCGTAGCATTATGTTAATTCATGTTTCGTTTAAAACATTGACATGCACAAACAAAAAAAAAATATACTATTTTGTTCAGTTTGTGTTATACAATATAAAGCAGGGGATAATTTATACAAAAGTCAACGAAAAGAGTAATTTTTGTTTTAAATTAGTGTAGAAAAAATGTATACAAACTATAAATGCTATGTTATACAGTAGATAGATAGATCAAATGTCATGCATAAAGCTAAAGTCGGTCGAATATGCTCTTATACGTTTTTTTTTAATTCTTTTTATAGTTTTTTTTTACTACAGTAATATTTTTGCTCAGGCTTGGTATGCAAAATTCAACAGGCCCCAGACAGAATTTTTGTGATCTTATGAAAACTTTGCTGCTCTGCATGCCAATTTTTTTTTATAGATAAAATGAAAAAATTTATTTCGGGCTTTTGAGTGAAATTTGCATACAAACCAAAAGGTTCTAAATTGCACTTTAACATTTAAGGAACATCCACTGTTAAATTCTGATATTTTAATACATTTTTGATAGGTACTTTAGCCCTTAAAATGCTTTTATAATAGTAACAGATGTATGTAACGTACATGATGTACAACTAAAATTGCACTGATATAGGCATACAAAAAAATGCTCATATAAAAATACCAAAGATCATTAGTACAAAAAAAAGCAATATTTATAGAAACTTATAAGTATGCGTCAGAGCCTCAGCCATTTATTCCTTACCTTTTTTTACATGAATATCTGCACAAGACTATAGTCATGTATACAATCGTAACAAAAACCTCTGTTTTTATGTTGAAATTTGATGCAATATCATAGAAATATTTTTATATACAATCAAACAATATTGGATTTGCCCCTTGTTTTCTATGCAATTTTTCCACCTCTTAGGAGAATGAAAAATCAAATGCAACTATTATACAAAAAAAGCCTTGTACATAATTGAGTGCATATAAAGTCCGAAGCAAAAAATTTATATTACAATATAAATACAGAGAAATTTGCATAGATCAATATAACAAAAAAGGTTGTTTTTTTTGCATGATGCCTAGGTATTGACTTCAAAAAGCGAAGTATGGCATAAAACCCTATATATCATACGTTGCACTGTGTATAAAAAACGTAACATTTTTAAAATAACAAGTCACCGGTGATTTTACGTTTTTATGCGGTCAAAAAGGTAGTTGCTAGCATATTACGATTGACTTTTGTATTTTAAAAACATTTTATTCTCTGTAAGATATTTGCATAGTCGTAAAGCACCTGCAGACGAAAAAAAAAATAAATCAACTTCTTTGTGATGTTTTATAATCACGTAAAAATGAGTGTAAAAACTTACTTTTTTTTCAAATTCTTTATCATTTCCGTGTACAAATCAAACCTCAAGAAACAGAGTAGCTCTGTCAAAGCGTACAACATTTGTACAAAAAAATCATTACAATAAAATTTTTACTGCTTTATATTGAATGTGTGTGACACAACTACAGTAAAAATACATCGAACTAGTTTTAAAGTATTCTTTAAATTATTGTATCAAATAAAATAAAATTTAAGGCTGCGATAAGCACTGGCGGTTTTTACCTTGTTGCATACTTTGAAAATGCACAAGTGTGTATAAACGATAGGTATTTACAATGTTTTTGTTTTATTTATTTTTATATTGAGAAACTACTCAATAATACGTGCCTGCTTCAATTGAACCTTGCATATGTTAAACACTTACAGGTAGAGATTCGGCAACAATTTGATTGAACCATTGTTCACAAATTTATTTATTTTGTCGTGTTCAAAAAATCATACGCGTCTTAAATGGTTATATTTTGATTGGTTGACTAGATCTGGCAATGCAACAAATAAACTTTATTAAATATGTAAATTGCTTTCTTGTTTTACCATGTATAATATTTTTAATGCCTGAAGTGATTTTGTGCAGAGAGATACATCTTATTGACTAATTATAGAGACTTGTGTTACTACGACCAACTAGAAAACCTTTGTGATCCTGGGAATGTTTATAACTGGTTTGGTATGTCATAGTTATGTAAAAAATAAAACTTGCATCTTGCAATTTGATAGTGTATGGATTTAACTAGTAAATGTATGTGCCTAGACAATTGCATTACAGATCAGTAAGGTTTTTTGTATCTTGGTTTACACGTGCGTAGAAAGGTATAAAATTCGCTGTTGTGACTGTTTGTTTTGTCGTGCATATTTTTTTTTCATACGTTCTAAATACTGTTCGGTATTGTTTTTTTTTCAAACGTGATAATATGTTTCTAAAACATGCAAAAATTGTAAAACGTACAAGGCAAGGTGCATATTAAATTTAACGTGCGCGTAAAATTTGTTGCTCAACACGGGCGGATTATACATGACCGCTTATATCTAATGTAGATTTACAGTTATAAACGCTGTTAAAAAATAGCTTTTTTCATACAATGTACATGAAAGTTTAGTAAATTGCATTACAACAAAATCAAGTGCAATATTTTTTTTTAAGCAACATCATGACGCTTAAACTATTTTGATACAGAAAAAATTGCTTTTAAATTTTAGATGCGAGATAATCTGTAGCTCGAAGTGTATTTTTATTTTGCGAAAATTGTAAGAACCTGCGGTATTTTTTTCTTATGCGTACGTCTTGGCATGCAAAAATTGAAAACTTTGGTTTCTGTAAAAAAATATTAAAAACGTACTTCAACAAATTATACCCTTAAAATGATTCGGTGCGTATTGTTTTACATTTTAAAATAATTACAGAAAAGTTTTGTCACTAAAATCTTACCGCTTAAATCAGGGCAAGCTTTTATTTTCGACGGGGGGTGGTTTAAAACCCCCTGACCCCCTGAATACGGTACTGCATGAAGTACCGAATATGTATGTAATTTTACAATGCAAATAAGTTTGTAAATATGTTTTATATTAATTATCAAGTATACTTTGAGAAAAAAAAAACTCTTGTTTTTTTTGCACTGTAATATGATCACAGACTGTGATTAAGCAATTATAAGTATTGCAAAATAATCTTTAATTATTTTTAGTGGATAAATAGTATTCAAAACAGATTTTTTTTTAGTTTGTCATTCGAAAGCATGAAACCACTTGACGCTACTAAAACATATTTAAGTGACATTTTGTAGACGTCAGCGCCGAAAAAGGCAGCTCTTAATGGCATCGTGTTACGTTCGTATATAAAAAGCCACAGTTGTACAATTTGCACATATAAGTGTTACTGTAATAATCTAAGTACTAAAAGTCGCTTGCAACCATAACAGTAGAATGTTGAAATGCCATAATCCTGCATGATAGATTTTTTGCGAAGGGGAAATACTAGCTTAACAGCAATAGAGAATAAACAATTGATCAAAAGTATTATACTGTTGCAGATAAAACTCGATTATGCGGTGGGTAAAACGGCAATATGTCGATGGTACAATATTAAATTTACCTTTTTATTTTCTTTTTATTTCGAAAGAACAGATATGTTCAAAATATGCTTAATTACCAAACATCTACAGCCATTCAAAAGCAAATAAGTGTAAGTCATTTTGTAAGTAAAAAAAAAGAATTGTTACTTTTTTGCCGTTTTACTATGTGTAAGCATTTGCCTGCTAAGAGTATTATTAGGCTTGGCCTTTATAATCCAGCACCTTTTTCTTGCGGAATTGTAGCCTCATTTTCTAGAAAAAAATATAGCGGCATTTTGTGTCGAGGCATTATGCATCGGATCATTTTATGCTAAAGCATTTTAGGGTAGGGCATTTTGGGTCAGGGCATTGTTAGTCGGGGCGTTTGGCGCCATCATCTGGTAACTCAAGTCAGAAAGTGAAGTATGATTGCGTACGCAAAACACGAAAAACACCGGGTTCAACAGCTGTAATGGTTTTTATAGATATGGTTGGATGTATGCGTGGTGCCACGGGCTGCTTGTCTACGAGGTGGAAATGTCATTTCAAAAATACTTCTTTATTTACTAGTTTTTTCTATTTATAGTTTTATGACCTTATCGGAAACAAGGTTTATATTTCAAACATCAGATTACAATAAATTGTATCACAAATGTTCTATTATTAGAACATATAAATAAACAGCGTTTTTGGGCTTAAAAATGAGATTTTATAGGCGATTCTTGTAGAAAATTGCTAGATCTCTTATTTGCGCCATCTGAACGCGCGTTAGAACCCTTATTTGGCATATATGGTACAGGAGATACTTTAGTGACTCCAACAGATATATCAAAAAATTCTACCTAAGTACGTCAAAATCTGAAAGACGCATTGCTCTAGTAACAAGGATAAACACTGTAATCGTTCTGTGTGAAAAAGACACAATACAAACAAGTTGATACAAAATACACGTAAAAAAGTATGAAAAAAACATGTAGAGTTGCAGACATTTGATTTATACAATTTACTTTCTATTGTCGGGCATTATGTGCCTATAATGTTTATTGGCAAATAACTAGTTGTAAACTGTTTGCATTGCGTACAAAACGATTTTTCTGTACGGGTTGCTATAGTAGTCATACAATTTTAACATAACAGACAACGGTTTTTGATATGTTGAAACGGTGATTATAAAAACAAATTATTAATACACACAACAATGACGCCCGTGACAAATGACATTTAATGTTGGTGTTCACGTAGCGTGTCCTTGTTTGTCTTATTGCTTGCCGTCAGTATTGCAATCTTCTAGACCAATATACAATTGCATTGATAGCACATAACCCGTGTAAATTCGCCGTGATTGCTAGACCTTTAGACCGGTTGTGGCCTAGAAAAAGTTACAAACAGAATGGCTCCGCAAGGTATTTGTAAAAAACTATGCGTCATTTGCAATGCCGTCTTCTGTTGAAGATTTTCATGCAAAGTAGATGTAGTTTAAAGTGCATGATTTTGAAAAAAACCGTTTATAATTTTTAAAAACAAGAAATAAACACAAAAATGCTCTTATACCCACTACAAAACTCCTTTTACCATTTATCTCGGACACGAAAACAGTTTTTTTTCAGGTTAGATTTTTTTTTTTGGATTTTGTGTTTTTTCTAGATGGAATATGACCTCTTTCTTTTTACTTTTTTTAGAAAATATAAACATAAACAACAAAATCATGTCAAAATAGAATAATTGTAGTTATAAGATTTAAATGGTTTTTTTTATTTTCATTTTTTTTGTTTGTATAACCTTAAGATGTGACTCATATAGATAAAAGATAGATCAACGCTTGTAAAATTTAACACAAGATCCTAAAAATGTAACCGAGTAAAGTGGGGTATTTTTAACTACGCAGTAAAAAAACGTGAATTGCAACACATATTGAATTCTCATTCTACGGTAATTCTGCATATAATTTTTTACGTAATTACATCAACTTGATTTATACAAAAGAAAGAATTAAAAATTATCTGTAGTAAATAATCTTAATACAAATTTGCCATATATACATAGAAACATATATAAAGATTTGCTGTATAATTTTGAACTTCTGTAAGTTTTAAGAATTTACTATTGTTTTTTTTGCACATTGTGCGATAAACGAAAAAAAATGCATTAATGGAATGTAGTACCGGTAAAAGTATAGGCAACTGTATATCTGTTGTATTTGGATGCACATCATTATTGCTTTAGTAGTTTCTATTAGTCTCTGTTGTTGTTTTATAGAAATTTTAAAAAATCGCGACGAATCATAATCGCGCATGATTTATAAGGGATTTTAAACTGTAATCCCAAAAATCCCTGATTTAAGGATTTTTATATTTTAGGGAAATTATAAAAAAGGGCAAAGAAAATTTCTTTCTTTGGCATTTCGGCATATGTATTTATGTTTAAAATTATTTTATGTATTTATATAAATATAAATTTAATTAACCGCAAAGAAGATATAAGATATAAGAAAATAAAAACTAATAGCACTTTCTATTTTAATTTGTAAGAACAAGTGTTTTTTCTGTATGATTTTTATTACAAAGTACGTCCTGATTTCATAAAATCAACTGTCTGTTAAGCAGTTTGTTTTGATCACAGCATTTATCTTTATATATAATATAACGGACATTATTACAAATACATTAGATTTTATTTATATCTAAGGGTAATTAATAATACAAGCTTATGTAAACTGCTCGTTTATGTCAAAAAAAATAATTTTTGGTTTAAGTGCAAGTTTTTCTAAAAATCAGCTAAAATTACATTTTTTATAATTAACAAAGGGGTAAAATAGCTAATTATATAATTATCTCATGTCATTTACATAGACAGGAGATCATAGAATAGACCGCAACCGTTTTTTATTTTTTTAGGTTTGGTTTTAGACGAAATAAAAAACTTCTGACGTATATTTCATTTAATAAAAGTGTAAATTATGTCGCAATTATACAATATCATTTTTTTAAAAATACAATTTTATACCCACCAAATCATCTGAAAACCAAAAATAAAAAAATATCTCAAAACCCATGTTTTTTTTTAATTTAAATATAATTGTAGGATTTTCATATACAAAAAAACTGAATTAAATTGCTTTATACAATAAGAAACTAGTGTTTTTTGTTTACCAACCCACTTTACCAACAAATTAAAGGTGACTAGTAAAGTTAAACAAGGATTATATATTAAAACACAATTTTAAATTTTTAAAATAAACTTTTATAGTATTTTTATTAAATATAAATTAAATTTTTTGTGTTTATAGATGCAATTACTATGTATTTACATATTATTATTTATATCACAAGATTACATTTATTTGTTTTTAAATGTTTGTATACAATAGGGCATTCAAATAGAACAAAAACTTGCACCATTTTGTGTTTTTACTAGGCGATCTCTTTTGAAGTTTAATAGCTAGTTACAAGGACCTTCATAAAGTAAACAACATAACAAAAATTTTTAGCCCTGATAAAATACGACGATTACATGCGTTAAACATTTTGGATACAATAAAATAGTATCAAATTCTTATATGAATAGCTACAAAATATAAATAAAAGAAAGTGCTACTAAAATCTTTTTTATTAATTAATATGCGTGTTTCCATTTTTGATAAATCAAATCATAAAAAATTGATATATCAAATTTGTAAAAATCTTTTTTTGGTATTTTGATATATCAAAACAAAAACAAATTGTTTTTGTTTTAATTTTTTTCTCCAAATAGTCAATTCTTTTACCTTAAACAAAATTTTTTTTTGGAAAAAAAAAGACTATAATAATTATCATATCAAAAAAAATACTATGGTAAATTGAAATTTTGATATATAAAAAAGGAAACACTTTTTTGCACTTTTTTCGATTTTTTTTTAATATATCAAATTGAAAAGAACGATATTCGTATTTTTGGAAAAGAAAATTTAACAAAAAGTAATTCATCGTACAAAATGTACTATACGCAGCAATTTTTTTTTTTGAAAAGAGATATTATTGTAAAAAAAATCAAAAATATTGGGATAATTTGTTGATATATCAAAAATAAAAACACTCCTAATATAAATAGTTGCTTTGTTTGTAGTTTATAAACGCATTGCAAATATATTATGATTTTCATCATATTTTTTACTTTGTGGCTTTCATTTCTACCAATTTGTCGTAGAAGCAATATAAAATTTTGCTTTGTAAAATCACATAATGGAAATGATTTTATTGTCGTTATATACAGCAAAGACTTGTTTCATTAGCTTAAAATTACTTTTTTCTGCTTTTATAGGCAATAAAACAGCAAAATCCCTAAAAATCCCAAAATAAAACATTAAAATGCTCAATTTATTTCTGATGAAGACTAATTTCAAAAATTGGGAAAACCCGAATTTACATCATTACTGATCATAATACATCACAATCAAATTTTATCCAACCCTGTAATATTTTACTGATTGAAGATCGTACACAAAGTAAAAAAGTAAATATGAAAATACCCTTTACTTTTTTCTCTTGAAAAAGCCCTTCCATTAGCATAGTTGAATAATAAAAAATTAATTTTTTTCCGGTTTAGGAATTTATGAGTAGAGCTGCAGAAAATGTATATGTGAACCAAAAAAAAAAGCTATTACGTCGGTTTTTTTGCAAATTGACACGCTGATGTAAGTTTTTACTGTAAACTACTTTTTTTTTGAGTTTTGTTTGATTTACAAAGCCCAAAAATCTTGTTTACTTGCTACATTTCATTTGTATCTAAATTAAAACAGTACTGTACTTACTTTGATAAATATAGTTTTTGCAAGTAGCAGCAGCAAAAAGTAAGGTACTGTTTTACCTACACGTTAAGTTTACGTAATACTAAATAGAGCTATTATATAAATTTTTGGTACGGGTATTTTACACTGCGGATCTTGACTGTTTGTACAAAATACGTTAATTGTCTAAGTGTGTTAAATCATTTTAATTCGCAAGGAAAAAATATTTATTATTCATATTTTATGCTGTTTTATTTTTTTTTATAAAAAAAAGAAAAAATAAAAATGTATATTTGAACTTCACTTTTATACAAACAATAAATGTGTATTACTTAATATTTTAAAACCGATACAGGTAAAAATAGGTTTTTTTCAAGCATAGTGTTATAACGTTTAGCGTTTACATATTATATGGAAAATCGATATATAATTCCAAACTTAGATATAACAAATAAAAATACGCATATATGTGATAATTGAATCAGATTCAACCATTGGTTATTATATTTGATTATATGCAGTTTTCATTCAACTTTACGAAGAATAAAAACATGAAAGAAAAAGTGTAAATGCGTAGAAAAACATCAATATGGTCTGTAGTATTTTACAGTAAAAATATAAACAATTCAAAGCCAGGAAAAAATTTTCTAAAATTTGATTTTAGTTTAAAATGTCTATCATCTAAAAAACTTTATATTATTCTGTAAATATGCCACAAAATTTATATCTCTTAATTATTTTGTTTTTATATGTCAAGTAATTTTTGTATTTCTGCGACGGAAACAAGATTACAAACGTTATTAATTTACAATTTACGTTCGAAAATCTGTTCCTTAAACGTCAATAATTTAATACGGAACAGAAAAACTGTTACCGGCGTCTCTTGATGAAGGGCGAAGACTTTTACACGCGAAAAAAAAAACATTTTTTAGAATTTATTATTTTAAATCCCCTATTTGTAACTTATTTTTCTTGAAAGCCTGTTTTTTTACTTAATTTTTACAATCCCTATGTATTTACATAAATGCTCAACAAAGGAGCAGTGCGGGTAAATAAAATCAACAACTATAGGGTTTATAAAATAAACCGGGGTTCAAAACTATTACGACTTTTTGAGCCCTGAACTTGTTTTCTTTTATTTATACACCTCTCCCGCAAATGCTAGAAACACAATCTAGCCCAATATGAAAACAAAAAATATTGGTAAATAGGTCTATGGTGCAAAAACTAACGTTTTTTATGAACGCAAAACTGTCAATTGCTTTTGAAAGCCATTTAATAGATAGGCAAAAAGGTATATAGATATGGGCATGTCCACCGCTCTGCGTATGTAAACAGCATTTCCTACGCAACATTGTACATGCACTTATATCAAAAGCATAATCCCATACAGTTTTCGGTTTGCATATGCAAATTCCGAACAGTTTTCGGTCTGCATATGTATATTTTGATATGCATAATCCCGAAAGTGTTAGATTTGCATATGCATATTTACGATATGCACAACACAAAAAGATATACTTTGCGCATGCATAGTAAACTTTGCGCTAATGTACCTTTTCTTTTACATAAAAGTAAAATGCAGTCATGTAAGTTTATACGCGCAAATTATACGCTACTGTATACGATAAGACATTTATTTGCTGATAAAAGGCCAAAAAAGTCGTTTTCTAATCTTTATATACAAAAGAAAACACATCGCATAATAGAAGTGCTTTTTCGTGCAAACAGCACGCTATAAATTTTTTAGGCATGCGGTTTCATTTTTCTGCCACTAGTTAACTGTATTCTGTTGAACAACAAAAAAAATACTGCACTTCTAATAGACAGTGCCCCTTATGTAAAAAAATCACAAAATTACATCTGATTCTTTTGGACAAAGAAGATCTGCATTATTATTATAATTATTTGCGCTATTGACACCCGAAATATGATAGTACCTGGTTTTCTATCTGTTTTTCTTTTTTTGATAATATCCAATTCCGAACAATCTACCGTATGTCCCGTATTTACATGGAGTTTATAATTCGTTATTTTTTTGCAAACAGTACAATTAAACAAAAACACGGATTAACGACAAAATGTTTACTGTGTTATTTTTTTATGTATTGCATCCTTAAAGCACGGCGGCTTTTGTGAACATTTTGGACAAGCTTATAGTAGTCTTTATGATACATTGAATTTATTATTAACAGATTTCACATACAAAATGGGTCCTTTATTTACAAAGCTGCCCAATGAAAATGAGATGAACTATTTTTGTAGTGTATGTAGTTCAGGAAGCTAGTACTCTGGCACTTTTCTAGTAAGTTATGGGTCAAAAGTCCCAATTGAAGCCCTTCAACATTATTCAGCGGATTACATAAACTGAAAAAAATAGTACTCAGTTGTCCATCAGCTAGTTGTTGCCCCTCATTATGTAAATCGGGTTTTATTTATAAGATACTAAGGTTGTTCCGTGACGCGTATATTTTTTCAGCCTCAGCAAACCAAAAAAATATATAAATCGAAATACTGTCCCTTTTTGTCGTGCTTGGCCCTGCATTACTAACGGCAAGCTGTACAATGGCATACTAATTATAAGCAAATCTTACTACTAATCAAGAAGTTCTTAATAACAAAGTGTCTTCGCAAAAATGTGGGTTAAATGTACAATGATCGCTGTAAAAGTCGTGTTCAGCAATTCTGATGAGCATTAAAACATGGGAAAAACCGCTATCTATCTTTTAGTATTACTTTAGTTTTATTCTTCATAATTTTATTGAAATTTATAAACTTGACGTTTTAGCTTTTCACTATATTGAATATTTGCATAATATGAATTTTTAACACCATCTAAATACAAATGTTACTTACAAAGCTCTTTAAGTATTAAATCCAACTTTTTATTCAAGCTACCTTCTTCAGATCTTAGAAAAACCAACTACTTTTATATTGCTGTTGTATCAGTGCATATCCCTGTAGATAAGCTGTTCTTAGATATCATTGCTGTTTTATAGGTTCAAAAAGTCTTATTTTTTTTCTTGCTCTTTTATTGGCTACCTCGTATTTCGGAGGTTGGTTCTCTTTTTCACTATCAATAGGCATCACCACTGCACCTTATGATATTACGCTTGGCCCATAGCTGTATAGTACACACACGGTATTAATATTTGGGACTTTTACTTTTTTTTTGTAAAATTCGCATAATGTCTTCAAGTAACCTTTACTTCCGTACTTCTTCTTGCAATATAAGCGTGTTTTTTGAACTGCATGTACAGGTTTTTGTATTTAATTCGGGTCTGCAGCATATCCAAAGAGGTATAATCTGCAAGGCAAGTTCACTCCACAGTTTGCCTGTCAGTCTTGCCTGCTTTTTCATAATCAAATTTTTCTACTCTTTTGGTTTCATTATTAAGTCTTATGAGACTTTTGAGCTCATTTTTCTTTCATTTACTTTCAGGTATTAAAAGAAGAAAAATGAAAATACAATAAAAGAATGATCTTTAATATAAAATGCATATATACTTGTCTAATTGCAATGATGCAATAATTAAATCCTATATGCAATTTAAAATATGCAAAAATCAAAGTGTTCCGGCCGACAAATAAAATATTTATGATTTCATTGCGTTTTTAATTTTACTTATAAAATCAGGGCACGTGCTTTGCATACGCAATGCAACGAACATGCCCTGCGAGTAACTTCGATATAAGTTATTTATAAATATACGGGTGGGCGGTAACCACCTATCTATAGCTTTGAAACTTTTAATCTAATATTTTCCAGCCTTTATTCATTTTGCAAAAAACCGAGTGGACTAATTTTCGAGACTTCAATTTTATATTTTTTCTGTTTTTCAAAAATTATGAACCACTTATTATTGAGACTTAAAGGTTAGTGATTAAATAAGTACAAAGAACATCTAGAAGAAAACAAATAACGAATAACGTTATGAGAAATGCAAAACTAAATGATATAAAAACAATTGCAAGGACATTTAAAATTCTACGAAAACGACTTGTAACTAGAAGATGATGACAAAAGAAAAATTGTGGAGAATAGCACGAAACACAAAAATGAATTAAGAAGCAGCTACTTTGCTAAAGGGAGAAAATTTTAAAAGTTTTTTTTAAAACAAACTTACAATTGCAAACGCACTAAATCTGTTACTTGGTAATTTGTATGTGTGGAAAAGACGCGAATATAAAAATTACGCATATTGTGAGACGCTGTAAAGATTATAGCTATATTTTAAAACGGTTAAGACGACTAAAAGAAATAAGTTGTTGGCACTCCCACATTTAATGACGCCTGAGTTACGGGGTCCCAGTCTGGTTCTGCATAAAATTGAGAGATGAAAATATGAAATATAAACTAAAAAAAACAAGATGAAAAACAAGAAATTGTGTGGTAATTATTGATGAAACTCATTTAATTATAGATACGTGTAATTTTTATCTACTGCTTTTTGAATTTTTTTTAATTTAGTCTTATTAAATTAACTGAAAAAAAGCAATACCTATCATTTAATTTTTATTTTTTCGTTTAAAAACATTTTTTATATATATATTTTTTTTTTTAAAATAAACATTTAATATATATTTGCTGTCGCGCGATGTGCCGGTTACCCATGCTGAACGGGTAAAATACTCGCAAAATTCGTAAAAAAATAATAGTAAAGCATGATTTTAAAAACTAAAAAAAGTACAAAATATTACTTTTGCAAAAAATACAAAGGCTATTTCATAGTTTTTTGTTTTTTTGTTTAAAAATTTTTTAAAAAATAAAAAATGAGATTTGTTGCAATTTCGCCTGCATGTAAAAAAAAAGCCGTTTTTTGTTGTTCAATGTATTAATATCTTAACTTTTACCATACGTCACGTTTTCCGTAACTAGTTTTTTGCGTGTATTTTTCCCGTTTAGCATGGGATCCCGCACAACGCGCTGCATTTATTTATTATCTTTTTTTGCCCTAGACATGGACTCCATTTATACAGGTTTTCCTCTAAACTGTAGAAGCACCAAGTGTTATTATGTTAATAAAAAGAAATGAAAAACAGTAAACAAAAAGAAAAGGAGATGAATAAACAACATTTAAAAATGGAATATATTAATATGCATATAACGTCTAACAAATATAGTCCCAGAAAATTAGCTTAAAAAAACATAAATTAATCAAATTGTATAGTATTTTATTAAACAATAACATATATTAAAAATACGTATCTCTTTTATTTCGTTGTTTTTTACTAGGTGTTTTTGCCATTTTTCTCGCAAAAAGCTTAAACACTATATACACTTAGTCGACCTGTTTTAAAAATAACTTGTCAGAAGGGCACGCTTTTTTTACTTTCAAAATATATCGTATCAACAGGAATATATGTTACTGGCCCCTGCTTGCATATTTGCTGTTACATAATACGTTTAAAACAGAGTATAAATGATAACAATTTAGTGACGTACATGTTGCCAGCTGGCGAAAGAATACAAAATATAGGTACCGATAGCACTACTATGTACATTTTTTTTAGTAACAAAACCTTTTATTACTTTTCTACTATTGTAAGGATTTTGCTTGATCTTAAAACAAACATTTGCTAGCAAGTTAAAAAGCTTTTGTACGTCTTTTTGCGTTGTTGAGGTTAGAATGTAGTTTGTATTGTACTAAAATACGAAGAACTTATTCAGATACTATGCTTGGTATAATAATGCAACACCTGTATTAATATGACAACGCTCATGCTTCTGCATTACACAATTGCTGCATTTATTAACTCTGCGGAGAAGGATGGTCACTTTATATAATTTGCAATTAAAATCGATTTTTGGTTATACTATTCGAAGTCTCATTTTGTTAATATTCTATAAACATGAACATCCATTATATTTTTTACATATTTTAAATACAATTACATTTACTGGTAATATTATTTGCTACAATAATAAACATATCTTAATGTTGCGTTGTGATTTCGCAGAAAAATGAGCTGAGTAATGCCGAAAAAAAGTAACGGGTACTTATTCAGGTGCAATCAGGCCTGTTATTTTTTAACCCGTTGTCTCTGTCTATAGTTTATTAGTGCCCGGAATATTGCCAGTTTTTTTAGCAGAAAACCTACCATTGCCGGTAAAAATTGCCGGTTTCAAATGCCGGTATTTTTCTACATGTGTTTTGCGTAAAAAATGGCTTTAAATATTGCTATAAATTTACTTTAATGAAGTTGGTGCTAGCGATAATGTAGTTTTTGTGCAAATTCAAATATAAATTCCTAAAAAAAAATACAAATTCAAAAAAAAAAAAATCATTTAGACAGTTGTTTCTAACGCATAATTCTTTCGTTTTTAGCCAACGTAAAGAATTGGTCGTTTACAAATCGTTCTTTCCCAGCTTTTTGGGGGAGCCATTTTATACCTAATATTAAAAAAAAATATTACCACGTTTTTTTTGCTTTTATAAAGTGAACATTTCTGATTTCAATCTTGCTTTTTTTTGCTTTTAAACCCTGCTATAGGCATAGTAAGTACAATATAAAAAATTGTAATTTGGATTACAAATATTAGTAAAAGGCTTCTCTTTGTATTATTGTATAAATTTTATAGTATTTAGTGTAATTGACATTCTAAAGTATTTTTAGAACAGTTTATAGCAATTAAAATATTTTTTTTTGTTGTAACTAACATATAAAAAAGTTAACTGAACGACTATAATTAGAAATGGGCAAAATCAAATTTTATATTAATCGTTAACGGAAACCGCGTTAACGCGGTTACTACAGTCAACGTAAAGAAAAAGTATAAAATCTTATCAATTTTATTAAACGTTCCTCTAAATGATAATATCGGCATGTTTCTACTTTTTTATATTCGTAATATATTATATCTTGGAAATATAGTGTTGAAAGGCTTTTTTTTATTTTGCGAGTTTTACAACAATTGCAGATATCTCTTCATAAAATATACAGGTGTACTTGTAGTTAAACTTAAATTAACCGCATTTAAGTTGAGTTTCTATATCTTGCTGTTACTTCTTCACATTTATATCGAGCTGTAATCAATTAAATAATCGTTGTACATTTTTTACAAAAATACATTGTTTTTTCGTATAAAGCCATGTTTGTAGGTAGGATACGGAATATAATATTACTTCAATATCTTGTTACTATAGTGTTGTCGCATTTACCTTTTTGATGGAAATAAAGGGGCGAAATACTTTAATTTGTCGTTATAAAAAGGTTTATAGCTACTTTTTTAGATTTTTTTTTGCACTTTATACTATTATTTTACTAACAAATGGTAAAAAGTAGCATATTTTGCATTGGTTTTATTTTTCATAAAATGCCCCCATTAAAACAATAAACACTTTCGAAACTGTGAAAGAAGCTCCATTAATAAATATAATGAAAATCATTTCACGCGCTGTGCCTGATACCCGTGCTGTGCCTAAAACACACAAATATAACGTAGTAACGCACTAACAAAAATTACGCATAAATTATGTAGTATATGTGTTAAGATAGTATTATACTAGTAATATTTTGTTGTTGCGAGAAATAACGTCATTTTTAAATTTTGCTTTTCATTTTTTTCCTTAGAAAAAAATTACTTTTGTTAATTGGTATTTTAGTACTAATTATGTTGTTTTTGTTTTTTTTTCTTGTAAAAATTTATGATATTCTGTTGTTGTAC
>JAQFYM010003388.1:0-18825 GCA_034694785.1 Agrenia bidenticulata | reverse complement strand
TATAAATTATATGTATTTCAATTTGTTTTTTCTTCTTAAAAATATGGGTAAAAATCTGATATTTTCATGTACCTTCTTCTATTGTCAGGCCTAGTATGATAACAGAGGATTAGTTGGGCGAAAAACGGGCAATATTGAGCAAAAATCGAAGTTTTTTAATGAAAATAAAAATATACAACACATTGACGTACTTGGGCTTGGAGACATATTTAAAAAATACGCCACATTGTCGTACTTGGGATTCCACGGTTTGTTACCATGGTACGACACATCGTTGTACATGGTACTTTAAGATAAGAGTTGAAGGTACGCCACATAATCGTACTTGGGATTGTACGGTTTGTAACCATGGTACGACGCATAGTCGTCAACGGTAAAAAAGAGGTTAAGGGTGTGATGGAACTTCAACCTTTGAGAAAGGTTGTTCATGGTATTAATTGATAAGAGCTTCGTCGACTGGACGACTGCACTAAACAACTATGAATTATAATTGAGTAATAAAATTAATGAAGAACATGCATCAGAAAATCGTTGATTGAAAGGGTTGTATATGATTTACTTATTTTATTGTGCATTTATTGTTGTCTTCTCGTGAATTTTTGTTTGAATCATAGACGTAATTTAATAAAATTTATACGACGGAATGTTTTGCTCGTCTTCTGGCTCATTCATGTTATAAGTAGTAAGTTTCACTTGGTTGCATATTGTGCATTTAAATAAAAAAGGCAATAGAATATTGGATAACAGTATCAACGATAAGAAATATCTGGTGTTACTTAACGATTTTACGATCTAATTTGTATTGATTATTCAAATTATAGCTCGACCTTATTCCGTCCTTCTCTTTCATCTTCCGTCATGAAAATACTAGAGTGTTTATTGACAAATTCCTAGAAAAAAGTCACAATTCAATTGCATACTCATATGTGATAATGTGATCAATAATTCCATTAATCAATTAATCATTAATGCAAAGTATACAAACCATGAAATTCTGAAATGAACGATCTCCATCATAAAGTATTGGCTCATGTTTTTTGTACGCTGGAATGAAAAATATTGTTGGATATCCTTTAATATCAAAGCCTGGAGGAAGGTCATTAGCCGTTCCATCCATTTTTGTAAAGAGAAGTCTATCAGACGACATGTCTTTTGCCAGCTTTTTGTAGCTCTTATCAAATTCTTTGCAGTGACCGCACCTTAATTAACAGAAAAAATTAGCGAGATTGTTTTTCGTGCCGGGATGTAGATGGATAGCAAGATCGAAATGTCACAAAATCTAAGGTATCCAAGCTCGTTATGAGGATCAGTCGTATATTTAGCAAATAAAACTAACCATGGGGCATAAATGTAGAAAACAACATCTCTGTCCCCTGGGGTAGTCAAAACTGTAGATTCAAAACTATCTGCTACCAATAGCAAAACAGAGCCTTCTTGTTTCTTAGGAATCGGTTGAGACTTCCACACCGGTTTCAGTAGTTCTAAAAATCCAAAAAAAGTGTGCTGTAGATTCTAGATTTAAAGGAAAAAGGTGAGATACCTCATTAAGAATTTGGTAAAAATTCAATTACCGTCTTGAACTAAATGGACAAACTTTCTGAGATCACTTCCATCGAAATCATCTACTGGCTCCATTTTATATTTAATTCTATTTTTTCCATACCAGACGACATTTACATCTGTCCCCGAGTCATCCAATTTTACTGACTGAAGTTCCTGATCAAATTCATCTTCGTTGGCTACCGCAAATCTGAACATTAGGGGATTGTAACATTGTAAGAGGAAATCAATTCGTTTCCAAACTTTCATCTGCTTCCGTAAAATTTAAAATATTGTCTTACGTCACACTGGGAAAATCCTTAGCAACTTCTACAATTTTCGAGCGAATGATCTCGCTTGCCTTTTGATATTGGTGGTCGAAATTGACGTCATAATAGATTATAACCAGGGGTCGAACGGAGTAGAAATACACTTGATTCTTCTTGGTTCGTTGTCCTACAATTAAGTAATAATTAGTAATAAATTTGTGGAATCGTATCATTGTTACTTTACTTGCTGATTTTGCATGCAACAAGTTCGAAATGCTTCGATCAATT
Source organism: Agrenia bidenticulata (assembly GCA_034694785.1). Taxonomy (NCBI): domain Eukaryota; kingdom Metazoa; phylum Arthropoda; class Collembola; order Entomobryomorpha; family Isotomidae; genus Agrenia; species Agrenia bidenticulata. The sequence continues at coordinate 16,729 of JAQFYM010003388.1, read as the reverse complement.
ACCTACTAGTGGTCGATAGTTATTTCTTATAAATTCCGCGATGTCATCACCAGACTTTGTCGCCTTATTTGCATGCATAATTAAATTAAAAGTTTAGGACAAATCATAAGCTAATTTCGCTATCATATCAATTATTGAATTAATCTTACATCAGATAAAATAGCTTCACTTTTCTCATGATCAGAGAGGAAAACTGGAGCCTTCCGAACAATCACAGCTTCTTGGCCCCTCTTCAGCCCCAATGACTCGGCAACGGACTTGTCAAATGTGTGAATGAATTTCAAAGGCTCCTCTCGTAAATAATTAGCAACAGCAAAGAACTCATCGTAGAACTTGGAAGATTTGGATGAGAAAGCGCCTATGATTGTCGGATAATATCTATCGACTCGGTTTTCGAGTTCTTGAACCGTTTTGCAAAGTTTCGTCGGACTCTTAAGTTGTTCTTTCATGTAGGAAATTATTCCATTCCCATCCCGGTTTCCTTTGTATTGAAAAGCACGTCCATATCTGAAAACGAAAAGGGCCGGCCAGCCGTGAACTTTGTACTCATCTGCCACTTCTTTATGAGCTGTCCCTTCAATCTGTGTAAGTGGGATATCATACTCCTTCAGAATCCTTGCGGCTTTAATGTACTCTGGTTTGAGCTATAAAAATGTATACGTAAACGATATATGGTATATTTCACATTGAAAAATAAGATCTAATTAATCATCTGCAGCATTTTTGGAATCCTGCATACCTGTGTACAATGTTTGCAGTAATCAGCGTAAAAGAGAACTAAGGCTAAGGGCTTTTTCGATAAGAAATCTGTGAAGTTGTCCCCGTGTAGTTCGAGCACCGAATTAGGAGGGGGTTTCCAATCAGAACTTGTTCTTGCTTTCATATAATTTATAATTCCTGGAATATAAATTACATTAGAAAACTAACTCATTTCAGGATTCTCAAATGTTCTCAAATGCATACTCTTGCGTATCGAATTCGTTGCTTATTACCATCGGCGTCTCTGTCCCCATTGTATTCCTCTTGCTTTTGCCCTTTATAGAATAAGATGACGGTAGGAAACCCGGTGACCATATATTCCTTTGCGAGAGTGGCCTCTACAGTTGCATCTACTTTTCCTAATGTTAAATTACTAGCTTTAAGCTCCTTAGCAGCCGCGGCGTAGATTGGGGCTAGTGTTTTGCAATGTGCACACCTGAATATTAATATTCATCAAGTTAATTAACTTTAATCATCCGTTTTAATTTACTCTTTACTAGGATTACGCACAAAGTTTTGTGAACTTACCATGGTGCATAAAATTCGACCAGGACATATTCTCTCTTGTGTACCACATGTTTGAAATTTTGAGCAGTTAGAACCAACACATTATCTTCCTCTTGAACATCATAGTTTCCTTCCACATCCACTATTTCGACGTCTGAAATTGAGATTTTTTTGTTTAATTTGGAAATAATTCAATATTTTGATAACCCAAACAAACTTTCATAATTTCTTGTCCAAGATCAATAAATATAGTTCATAAGCTTACTTAATGCCAGTGTTATTACTTATTACTCACCTCCATCATTCAGGACGAAGTTATGGGATAAGTCCACTTTGATTTGCTCTCCAGCTTGTGCCGGGAGGCTGCTTAGAAGAAGTGTCAATGACAGAGATATCCCTAACAATAGCTTTGTCATGATCAACGTCACATAAAAATAAACACTGTATGCGATAGTTGCAGATGGTTAGGTTTCAATAATAAATATTTAAAAATTTAAGTAGTAATTTCTTTTCAATTGAAAAATAAATAAACTCATTCCTCAAACCTAGACAGTTTTTTTTTTTAATCTTCTACATCCTATGCAATATAAGTCGCATGTTGGGACTAAATAAGATACGTTGCATGCTTTAAGGCAAAAGTTCTCTGTTTTATTGATCTTTAAAATCCAACACAATTCAATAGATACAAGAGGAAGCGTATGATTTTTATTGTTGAACTTTTAGACGTTTAAACCTTTATCGCTTTTGTTCTCCACGAATCTTAACCTTTTAATTTACGTGGCTCTTCTTTAATACAACACATCAAGTCACAAGTAGTTTCAACTCACCTTTACCTGGAGGTAGTTTCTACATTACATGGATACATAATATAATATCTCAATACCTATACCATACAACATTGAATCATCCAACAAAAACTTAAACCCTACCTGAACAGGTAGGGTTGTATATAAACTGAGGGAGATGGCTTAGCTGTTATACGTTAATTTGAACAAGAGGTAAAGAGTTATAGTTGAGGTACATCCCCAAAAAAACTTACCTGCGGATGTACAAGGGGAAAAAGCAATTCTGTATCCCAAATGGTAAAAAACACTTGCATTATTTCCATTATTAAACTACTACAGCTCATCATACAAAATGTCAATGTCCTCTCGTGTTTAAAACTTACGAGTTTTGAGCTTTCTACACCCGATTTCCCAACCCAATCTTCGCAGAGCTCTAGAGGGCTTTTGAAGATGCCGTGCTTTTATGAAGACTTTCTCGAAAAAGGCAAAATACAGTTTATTTTTAGGGAGACAAATGAAAACACCATGTCATGGCGTAACAGATTCCAACGATCCCTTGTCATACAAGTATCCGTATGTATCTGCAAATCCACATCTACATCCATAATCTATACTCGTGGCATTTACATACTTCATGATGGATGAAAGCATTAACCTTTAGCCATATGATATAGTGATCACAAGAATTTTTGGCAACGTCCTCTCCAACCGTTTTAAAAAGTGACTGCGAAAAGCAGTGATAGAGGATATGGTTAATGTATGGAGGGGAAATGTCAAGTGGTATTTGAGATAGCGCTGACCCTATCTAGTCAATATATCTATACGTAGAAAATATATATTTGTACACGCTTATCTACCTCTGTTTCTAATGTATACCAACAGCGGTAACGATAATGTTAGTTTTGGCAACCACCTCGAGTAGACCATGATGGGATTCATGGTCATGGTGGCAAGATGAGATACATGTTCGCTATTTTATATTTTATAAATATATACATACGAATGTGGACGACCTATAGCCTTGGCTGTGTCAAAAAGATTTATAAGAAATGTAATTTATGACAATCGTAAATATTAAGGCATGACTTTTCTCAGGGTTTTTTGAAATTATTTTTTCCATATTCCCTTGATGATAAAGGGGAAACTATTTTAGTGGAAACGTCATATTATTCTCACGAGCGACAAAATCTGATTCTCCTACCAATTCAACCGAACAATTGATTCTCCCTTTTTTGTCAGACACGGAGAGATCAGATAATAACATGATGATTATATTATTACATTATGAGACTTTAACGGGATGTGAAGTGCCCTTCTAGATACTATAGGATTAGGATCCACATGTGCATATCTAAATCTATTTTTTCTAACAACTAAGAGGACAAGTAGAAAATATAGCTAGCAAATAACGGAAAGTTGTAAAAAGACCAAATAATATATAAAAGTTCACATATCCCGTAGACACGGTGTCCCCTCGGACAAAACATTTTGATCCTTTGAGGCTTGGAAGCTTCAGCTCGAGCCTCCTGCATCTCGTCTGTCGGAATAACATTGAGCTTTAAGAATAAAACCTGCTGCTGTTGACTCAGTCAACATTTGGCTTTGCCGAACCACTCTGAATTTATATCCGTCCCCGAATATCCAGCTGGTCTCGTCCCGACTGATTGTTATTCGGTTATGAAACTACAACCTACATTCTAACCCAAGTCCGACATGGCTGAAATGCTGTTTGCGAATGAATAGATGATGATAACAACGCGTCATACAAACGAAAAGCGGAAAGTTTCCATATCCCCTTGTCTGTTTATGCTCCTTTAGATGAATCACGGTAGAATCGTACATAATCCTCGCCTGGATGCATCCAATTTTCATTTTATTAATGAAATCCATAGGATCAACTGGATCCCCAGGGTAAGTGCCGGTACTGGTGATGATGGTACAGTAACTAAATTACTATCTTATTCCTATACTCAACATTTCCAATTCCCAGCCTTCAGAACAAATAGAGCGGAGTATCGTATGGAGTAATAAAGTAATAATATTAAAGCTACACAGGGCCTTTCAAAAGCGTCCTTAGTATCGAGTCGAGTGTCAAACGCAGTCGCGCAACTCTTATCATAGTCAAGATTTGATATCATCATCACATCCATAGATTCCATTATATATCCCAATCGAATGAAAGTGTGCTTTTGCCAAACAGTTTTCTATTTAGCTCTCGAAGCCCCAACACGAATCAACATTAAAGCTCATAGGGGATCTAGCATCAGACGACCGACTAGGCTTAAACATTTAGAGTTAGAGAGGTTGAAGTTGAACCCAAGTTTAGTTTATTTCTTTTCGCTAGCTATTCAATAAAGGAGAGAGACATTTGTGTGCAGAGAGACGAGAGAGAATCTCCGTTTTCTTAATACATAAGACGAAGAGAAGCTGGTCTTAGATATAATATTCTGTACTGAATACATCGTACTTTCCCATCATCCTCGTCATCCGCTTCTTCGATATGTTGAGCTGGTATAAGAAATACGGAATAAGTTCCTTCTCTTATAAAAATCCTGAGTACGACAAATATATTTTGTAAAGTCTCTCCATGTACTAAGAGAGTTCCTCAAAAGTCTAAGCTCTAAAGTGGGGTTGCCTAGTGTGGTGTGTGGTTGGTCCGGTTCCTCAATATATTATAGAAAAGCAACCTAATCCCGTCCAATTCCAACGCAATACAAAGTGCATTTCCAATTTTTTTCTCAGGGGATATAGGAACATTTTAGTGAGCACAAACTCACACTTTACACTTATGGTGGAGCTCCCAAAAGACTTGCCTAGCTGTATTTGGTTGGGATGTTGGTGGGGAACATTAGTTGGATAGTAGTATGCTTCAAAACTGGTTCTCACTCACTACGAACTCAGTTCCCTCTTCGTAGGACTTGTATTATAAAGGTAAAGTAAAGGTGTTATAAGAGTAAAACCCAAGTTAATCATAAAGACTAGTGTAGTTTCACGTTTAATTATATGTGTCACATTAGTCACCCTTTCTTCAGGTTTCGTCCGATGCATTCAGTATACCATTTAATAATGCACCTTGAGTTTCTTGTAACACTCGCAAGTCCATCCACTTCACAGATCAGTTGCAAGGATTAAGAAAGATTTTAAATATAAGTTAATAAAAACTATGGTTGGTTCAGTTTTAAAAACCTAGTAGTCCGTTTGTGCTTGAATTATGTGGTGAACGAAATTCTTATCGTGATAACTTAAATGGTAGTATCTCCAGCAGTTTCGGAGAGCTAATTTATGGATTTTAAAACCTTAAAGTAGTTTTGGTAATATTTTTTTCCAATCATTTAAACAATGAAAGCCAAACCGGTTGAAGAATTTCTGAATTTTTGTGCTAAACTGTCAGTCTGAGAGTCTGACTTTAAAAGCTAAGCAGGTTGAATATTCTGAACTTGCAGATCAAATGGTTCAGTGTTTAACGAGGTGACTCATTCTGAAAGTATCTAACGTGAATTGGAAGGATTATAATTTGTATTTGTTTATCATGAGATGATGATATCTTTGTAGTTAGTCAGCACATATTATCAACATTTGTAATAATCTATAACTGTCAACTGTTTGCAGAACAAAAAATAGAACGTGTAATACCAGCTGCAAGTCAAAATTTATTAGTGGAAAATACTGAATCAACTACTTAGCCGTAGATTTTTTTAAATTTACCCTAAGTCAAATCCAATGATCTCATAAACCTAAAAGAATTAAAATATCGAAGACATTTCATCGAAACGACTCAATCAAACGAATGCAAGTGAAAACAAAAATCGAAGGCGTGCAGAATTTTAATATTAAATTTTAGCTCTTAAGAAAGTCTAATTATCTTGTGCACCTCTGACTATGTTTTGAAAACAATGTGAGCCGACAGAAACAAAAGTGAATCACAGTACACAATCAGTGCCTCATAATATTTACATGAAAACCTGCCCAAGAACAAGCCAACGAATCCAGATATAACTGCTTTCATCATAGATAAACCAGCTTTGATTGAAAATGATGAAAAGTGCCAATAAAATAGGTTCAGCATGTAAATGGGGATAATGAAGGAAGTGAAATCCGTGGCATCGATTCTTCAGCCATTTTCCAGTTGGTTCAACAAAGTGATCTGTAACTGTCGTCCTTCCTTCAATCCAGCCATTTCTCACAGTTTCTTGGTAATCTTTAATCTTCCTTCCTCTCCAGGTGGTTAGTAACTCAGTCTGAATTATTAAACATGGACCTAGTTAACCTAGAATCCATTAATATATATATCATCATATACAAGGGTTTTCAGTATCCCCATGCTACATTCCTGTTCATCATAGCTAGGAGGGCATGTGTCTACCGTAGCCTACTCTACAGTTAGTAGTAGTGTTCTTGTTCAAGTCAGACATGGTAGCAGTAATGGTAGTTTATGTATGTCGTTTTTACAAGCTATAGTTAGTCGGTCCATTCAGATTCTAGTCTTCTGCTTTCAAATAAATAGGATTGAAGAATATCTGTTTGGAAAGACAGCTCTCGACTGGAATAAGCGAAAAATAAATCGGTCTCATCGATTTCTCGCCCACAGAGACAATCCCAACCCACCCGCTTTTTCGGAATTTAGCCGAGAAAGACACATGCCCCTCGGGTATTTAAAAGCTAGTACATGAATGAGTTTTAACAACCTGAACAGGAGGAGTCACTCACTGGACCTTATCTTTTAAGGAAGAAGTTTGTCCTCGGTGTTAAAAGAATTTAGAAAACTATTTCTTTGTAAAAATCAGTCATAACAATAGTTTATACTATTCTATAGTCAATGAATGTGCTAATTCAAGTAATGCATTCCAAAGGAGCTCCCCGTTGTAAAAATTCAAAATGGCTAGTCTAGAATTACTATATAGTGTTGTCATCTTCATTCATGATAGTTGAACTGAAGGGTTACATTTAATACTTTAGATTGTGTCACGAAAATCAATGTTCTGTTTGATTCAATGTTAATCTCTGATGCCTACGGCACGTGCGGCCTCGTAAATAATTTACCTTATGTATTGTACCCTCACCCTCACACTACACTGCAATCTATACATTTTGCGTACTCAATTGGGCAAAATTTGCAATTGCGACTGTGACGGTGGGACTGTGGTGGCTATGACCCCTTGAAGACAGATAGTCAATGCTACATCACTATTGTATGTATTGTTACCCATTATATGCTGGGAATATAATATGGATCTTTGTCAAGTTTGCTTTATTGATGGGAAGGGCAATGGCCAACGAGCCATCAATAATTGCAAGTATTGTTCGCCATCGGCTGTGTATAGTGACAATCCATTGAGGATAACAATTTTATCTTGATCCACCGAATCGAACAGTAAGGATTAAAACAACGGGACGAAGTTATTTTTCAAAGTTGTTCATAAATTATGGGATCGTATTTCAAACAAAAATAACAATCAGAAGCCCGTCAGAGTAATCTTGAATGTTATGATACTCTTCGTGTATATTCATATAGTTCGATATGGGAATCAATGGCTTGGCTGTCTTAGACTATGCAGGGCTTCTGTCTAAATCCTCTCATGTATGTCAATCTTGTATAATGTAAATTGTAAATTGATAAATGAAGCCTTTATGCATGCATACAAAGTCCTCGAAGAAATGAGGCTATCTCTAGTCGACCCGCTTCAAACCTTCATGGTTCGCTTAGAATGAAGCCAAAAGTTTTTTGGTAAACAAGATAAATAGACTTGAAATAAGATTAATCGTGTTATCAAAGTTAAGATCTAGGACTCGGAAGTAAATACTTTGAATGAAAAAAATCATTTAGAAAAGAGTAAGTGCGTGCCGAAAATATATGAATACAAATTTTTTTTAAAGTTTGCAATCTTTAAAATAGCCCCAAGCATTAATTTAGCATAACTAGCATGAATCCTTATTTGCGAGCTGGGCTTTCTAGAATGAAATTACCGTATCTTGATCTTCAATCCAATATAAATAAAATTGAAATACCACTAGAGACTAGGTGAATGATCCCTTTGTAGCATGATTCTGATTCTTATCTGATAGTACAGCGAGGGAAGTTAATGGATGAATTTGAAATGAGTGAGATTTGCAGAATATTATGTTGATTAATAAATTCTATTGTAAATTACATCAAGTCATACACATTTTATCTACAAGCATCAGAGGATGTTTACTTTACTGTGTATTTAACCGTATAAGTTGTATATTGGAGGGCATATAATTGTATGGTGCAATAATGCCTATGTTCCTGTGATTTAATTCTTGACATTATGAAGGGACCATGACGGTGTGCTAAAAAGTTATAATCTTAAATAGGTTAAACTGATACCTAAATTTATTACTATTATAATTACAGGACTGTTTGTTTGAGGAAACGATGAATTTGTAACGGACTTATGAGTCCATGTACATTCAGCATTAATTAAATTAAGGGAAGGGAACTTAAAATTTAAATCGTACCCTATAACTAACTACCAGAGTAACTCTCACATTTGGAACAAATGAAGTTAAAGCTTCGATTATGTAATGCCGTAATATTTTTAGAGAGCCATGCAATCGGTAACAGAGTGCATTATTTATGTTCTTTTGGAATTAATAAATACAGAATTTAATGAAGCTTTGCCTATTGTTCCAATAAAGTTTGGGAGGTTGTGTCACATCAAACAAAATGTTTTCTGTTAGTGTTCTCCTAACCATTCATTCATGAAATCAGATCTTTGTCATCGTACTATTAATTCTTACTTCTCCTCAAGTTGAAATACTAGTAGAAGTTTATTTACTGTAATAGAATAACTGTGTTATTGCACTGCATCTTTAACAACCAATCCATTTTTTAAAAATCTGATACAAACTATGATTATAGAACTTATTTTATAGAATATTGTAACAATTTTAATATTTATAGAAAATTAAAGATTCATGTGCCCCAGTTCCAAATTTAAAAATGACAGTTAGTAGAAGGAAAGAACCAAACATAATTGTAGCAGAAAAAAAAATTCGTCATACCGAGAAATATTCAAAGATCTATGTGGTGTACTAAGCCAAGTGATCATCCCTCTGAGCGTTTTTCATGAACCAACGTATCGAATTATAAATTAGCTATTCTAAGTGACTCATATTATGGTAATTTATTCAAAGGGGTAGGGAGTTGAATTCTAGTCATATTTTTTTTTATAAATCTTGAAGAAGTCTCGACTGTGTCTGTGTGTCCATCATTCTTGTAATTTGAAGGTGGGGTAGATTTAGATTTACTTTTACAAGTAGTTTAAAGTGTGCCAGGTTTAACGAGCAATGAAATGAGTCCAAGAAAACACGATTATGATAATAAAGAGATACAGACACTTCTGCACAAATCTAATGTTCTCAAATAACAGCCTTATAGCGAGTTGATATTCAGGGTTTATACTTGGATATTATGCTATCAGTATTGTGAAAAAAGAACGGCTTGGGTATTCTGACTTGATTGTTTATTGTTGTGTTTTACTAATTACAGTTAACTGCTGCACACCTCCGTTGAGGTGAGGGATGTGGAGCCTGTGAAGTTGACTCTCTCTACATTGATTTGGTTACTAGCTGCCCTGCGACAAGTCATACGAACTGAATACAAGCTGACATCAGGTTGAAAAAGATGTCCACATTTTGTGTCCCGGTTACAGAAGTATAACGAAGGGCAGGAAGAGGATAGTGAATTTATGGACCTGTGGCAGGATTTGTATATTCTCATTTCAAAACAACCGTAAAGAGCATTCGTAAATCATTTTGGACGGTAGAGAACTTTCAAAAATACCTTTTGCCTCTACGTCGTAAAACGAAATATAAAAAACAAAGGTGACCTAGTATCTGTATTCCGTATCCGTCATATCGTGTTCAGCTTGTCAAAATTATGCACAGCCGTAATCCGAGGTCTGAAAGCTCTACGTCGGGACGAAGGAAAAAGTTATTCAGTCTGTTAAAGTTCAGTTTTACTTGAGTGATGAATTTGCTTGGAAAGCCGAGACAGGAGAGGCTAAAGGAAATTGTTATAAAAAGCGTGTTGAAGTGATCGATTGAAATATAAAATATCATCTCCAGAGCAATAAAGAAGAGGATCGAATTCCTAGGAACGCCTAAGCCGTTTCTCTGAGAAAGGTTAAAATGTTCGACAAGTCCAGAAAGAGTTTCATCTCAGGAGCCCGAGGGACTTATCGTGTACGTGACTCATCAATCGACGCAACACCTTCCGCTCCTGTTAATAATAATACCAGTGTCGGAAATGGGATCTCAACCGCTTGCCCACCTGCTGCAACTGCCCCTACTGCTGGAACTTCGACATCTAGCTCGACCTATAGATATTCTAGGGGAAGATCTAATAAAGGGAAAAAACTTAACGTAACTGTCATATTTTTGGATGATACACAACACACCTTTGAAGTTGAGGTGAGGAGGATGACCATTATTTTTAATCTTATGGATGCTAAGTGGGTTTCTGAATGAAGATTAAGAACTGAAATAAATTTTTATCAAAATGTTTTCATAGAAATCAGCCAGAGGTTCAGTTTTGCTGGAAAAGGTCTTCCAGCATTTGGAATTGATCGAGAGAGACTATTTTGGACTTCAGTTTGATGAATTACTGCCACCACCTGAAGTTGTCTATCCCCTGTGCAGCCCTCATTTGGTAAATTTCATAGATATAATTGCAACTCGATCCTCCGTATTTTGTTTCACTTAAACAATTGTGTACGTATTTTTTCAGCGCTGGGTAGAGCCCTCTAAGCCTCTCAAGAAACAAATACGCTTTGTAAAGCCGCCTTCTTCTAAGAAAGCATCAATCCTTTCATCTCATGGAGAACTCCGGAGTAAATCTAGTTCGAAAAGTCGCGAGCAATTGTCAGCTCCGTCAAATCCTTCTGCAATTGTGTATTTTCGTGTCAAGTTTTTCGTAGAAGATCCATCTAAATTACATGAAGAGTACACAAGATACCATGTTTATTTACAAATTAGGAAGGATATAAATGAAACACGCTTGTTAGTCAGTCCTCAAACAAATTGTATATTAGCGTCATATGCGGCCCAATCGGAAATCGGAGATTTCGAAGACGGCGTCCATGATCATGAAGGCCAGTACTTAAGGAGACTGAATTTGCGTATAAATGGTCCAAACATTGAAGACGTAGTGAGAAAAATCTGTGAACTTCATAAGTTACATCATGGACAGACACCGGCAGATGCCGAGTTCAATTACTTGGATCACATTAAGAAATTAGATGCTTATGGGGTCACATTTCATCGAGTCATGGACAATGCTGGGAAGGATCTCGAGCTGGGCATTTCGGCAGAAGGAATTAGAGTTTATCATGGTGGCCTAAAAGTCAACACTTTCTGTTGGTCAAAGATTACCAAGATTGCTTTCAAGCGGAAACAATTCTTCATTCAACTTCGAAGAGAACTGGTAAGAGAGTTTTTTGTGTTTTATCAACACAATTTTAGAATGAGAAAAATGTTTATTGACAATCACGAATCGGGTAGAATAACATGATAACATCCTTGGATTTCAAAGTGGCATCATGTTGACAATGTAAATGACACATAGTTTCATACTTTGAACCGGTCTGTATTACAGACATCTTTAAATTAGCTGATAATTTTGTAAAGCAGTTCTAAATCTTTCGATACGTCTCAATTCCCTATGCATTCATTTTACCAGTACCTTTTATCTATACGATTTTTTTTCTATTCATAAATGACATAACTGTAAAAATAGTTTAGAAAACAATCTCCCTATGGATATCAGTTCATAACTAGATTCAATTTCTTGAATGAATTGTTATTGAATTTAAGACAAAATAACTGTCCGAAATAAGATATTGAGGATTTTGAATGGTTTTAATTCGCAGAGTGAAGACTACGATACCCTCCTTGTGTTCGAATGCTTCAGCTACCGAAGTTGTAAAGGCCTTTGGAAATGCTGTGTAGAGAATCATGCATTTTTCCGCCTCCGAGCCCCACCTCCTCCAAACGTCCCTGCCTTAGCACTTTTTGGTTTTGGGTCGCGGTTTCACTACACCGGAAAGACGGAATATCAAACAAGAGAAGACGCTTCTAGAAGTGTTTCTCGAACCCGCAGAACATTTTTCAGATCTCAGAGCAAGCGAGTCCTCATAAATAAACAAGCCACCCCCCTGATGGATGCAAGACGGCAGATTCAACCTGTCGATCATTCAGAACTGCGTGGAGATTCCGGTGCGGAAACCAATAAAGAAAATATTCATCAAAATGGAGGAAATCCCGACAGCTTACCAAATAAATACCAGATAAACGGAAATGGTGGAAACCATCCAAATCAGCATCAGCATGGCAGTGCTTTAGAAACTTATGGAATCGTGAGCTTGAAAGAATCCAAAATAGAGGCTTGGAGTATGATGGCGAAAAATGGTGGAAATGGCCATGTAAGAAACGGAGCTGTTAATGAGAGACTCAAATTAAGTTTACCTTTAGATGCAAATAATAGAGCCCTTCAAAAGACATCAATTAACAAGCAAGAGCAGCCCAGAATGGCATGGGCTGAGCAGCATCTCTCAGACGAGTAAGTGGAGAGTGTTGACAAAGCATTTTCAATGAGCAAATACTAATCTGCATTTGTGAATTGGAGTATTTTGCACGGAGAAAATGAATGCTAATTATAAATAAATATTTAACTTGATTTCCAGTGAAGGCGGATTTGCCGAGCCCCCTTTAATAAACCAACAGGTGCAACTAAGCATTGGAAAAGCAGGGACACCAAGTACTACTCAAATAGCAGCAATCATACTCAACGCTGCTACTGCCATTTCCACTCCACATATCACTAAAGGAATCGCCTTTGTTGATGATGACGAGAACTCCATATCTGATGTAAGTCGCCACAAGTTGAAGAAAGATTGAATATAAATATCATTCATACTAAATCACTGTATCATTAATCCTTAGTACGAATAATACTAGATTATTGACGATCGTGTGTACTATAACTTATCGTTAGTAGAGTTTCAAAAACTTTTAAACACCTTCTAAATGAATCTAAGAGACTTTATTGAAGGTTATTGATTGTTTTTTCGGCTTTAATAGGATGGTACGGTTACGATTCGCTTGGAGCCAGATGTCCATGGAAAATTCGGATTCAACGTCAAAGGTATTTTTAAATCCAAAAGACTATTAATGTTATGCTAATAAGTCTGAAGGAAATCAGTAATCACCTCTCATAATGGATTGACATGTTCGGCTATCTTGAAACACAATACGGAATGCCCTTGCTTTACCACCTACACAGAATTCAGCATTTTATGGCATCGTGGAATCCCTACTGCTACCTATAAGTATACATTTTAATAAGTGCTGAGGCATAAAATAAGAAGATGCATAAGATATGCCCTATTAGCTTAACTTTATTAGTCACCTACGCATTACTTCTTCGGCACGCTGTTTGCTAGGTGTAGATCATGTCGGAATTTGGGTATCCCATTTCCTTTCTTTAGTCTTCATTTTGTTTTGGGCAGGTGTGTCACTCATAAAATTTTTATTTGTAACGGGTGTATGAATCCGTGGACCTTGAGTAGGGAAGGAAATCATAAACATGAAAAAATTTGGGAGGAAGAAAATCCTATGGAAAACATCCGTCCTGGGTGTCCAGGGTTTGTAATTTTATTTCAAGGCTTAGTATTTAATGCTAGTAAGATTTGACCATTAATTATTTTTTACAAACGATTTATATATTGTTTTTAATTTTAAATCCAATACAAATTCGTTCGAGAATGGGGATTACTAAATACATGTTTTATTAAACTAGGGGGATTCGACATGGGATGTCCAGTGTTGGTTTCTCGAGTAGCTCCTGCAACCCCAGCAGATCAGTGTTATCCTCGTCTCAATGAGGCCGATCAGATCATCCAAATAAATGGAAAGGAGACTGTAGGAATGTTTCACAAAGATGTAGTCAGTGCTATAAGGAATGCAGCTACAGGTCGCAAAGAGCTTGTTCTACGTGTTCGTCAAAACGGTGAGTTTCAAATTGTAATTATTTTTTGAATCACTCCATGCTCTTTTAAAATATCAAAATTTATTTACTCGTGATTGTATTGCAGTTTATACAACAGATGATTATGAAGAGCCAGCGTTTCAGTACGTGCCTGACGTTCCACTCCTCATGTCTTCTCAAAGGGGCTCCTGTGGGGCAGATATTCAAAGTCCATTGGCATCCTCCATGCTTCTTCTCTGCGAAGCGATTGAGACTGATACTTCTAGTCAATTTGACATCCTGACCCGCCGAAAACCGGAGCTTAGTTGTGATGCTGCTAAATTACCAGATAATACTTCTAAGAATAGATACAGAGACATTCTGCCTTGTAAGGAAAAATTTATTCCAATCACTTCAGTTGTTTCTCAGTTAGGTTGCTAATTTAATGATGTGATTTCGTTTTTCAGATGATAAAACCAGAGTGCACTTGGTTAACTCTTCTAGTGGAGACTATATCAATGCTAATCATATTACGATGGAAATTCCTTCCTCGGGGGTCGTAAACCGGTACATTGCAGCTCAGGGTACGTTAAGTTTTACCTGTTTTTTTTGTTTTTTTTTTACTAACCACTATAATATTTCATTGTGTATGTTAATGCTCGTCTTTGATTTAATAGGTCCACTGTCTACAACTTCTGGAGACTTTTGGATGATGACATGGGAATCCCAAACCCCCCTGATTGTGATGCTTACGTCTCTTAACGAAAGGGGACGATCAAAATGCTTTCAATATTGGCCTGAACACATAAACTCTCCCGTTACGTATCACAACATACAGGTTACGACGGTGCAGATAAAAAATTTAAGGCAGTATATCCAGAGGGAATTTACCATCAAGCATATGGTGGTAAGTTGGAGAAAATTTGTCCAGGAAAATAGACCTAGCACGAGCTATAAAAGCTGATGGTTGTTTAAATTTATTTCAGACTAAAGAAGAACGCACAGTTGTTCAGCTTCAGTACGAATCATGGCCAGACCATGGTTGTCCAGAAGATAAAACTTCGTTCATCAGATTCATCGATAAAGTAAAGCAAGTCAGAGCGGGCTCGTTCGACCCGGTCATTGTCCATTGTTCTGCTGGCATTGGTCGAACAGGGGTCCTTATTCTAATGGAAACTGCAGAATGCTTGATTGAGGCTAATCAACCGGTGTACCCTCTGGACATTGTGAACAGAATGAGAGAACAGAGACCCTTGATGATCCAAACTTCTGTAAGTTAGCATCTCGTCTCTTCACTATATTAGTTTCTTACAGGTATAAAGTTCAATGACCTCATTGGTGTTTTGTAAAATCTAGAGTCAATACCGATTTGTTTGTGAGGCCGTTTTAAAAGTGTATCAAGAAGGAACTGTTCGCCCAAATCCAGATTTCTGTATGGCAGCCCCAACGTCCCCCGGTGGATTACTCAATGGGAACGGTTCAGCCGCATCCCGTACTTTCACATCATGGTTCAGCTCAGCAAAAATATTTCACTAAAGATTTACAGAGTAGCTATCCCATATCCTTTACATTAACATGGCATTGAAATCATGTCATATAAACCTAACGTGTCTTGAATGGAGATTTGACATGATCTCGGTAACTTTTGTCATAATTTGTTTTAGCATTTCAAATAATTAAGATCAACCGTATTATTCTGTGATTCGATTTAGACTACTCGCCCGCACCATAACAGTTAAATATTATTAATTTACCTAGCTGTATTGTATTCGAATAATAGTGCCGACTTATTATCGAAACGTACCATGAAAAAAGTCATTCATGGCTTCATATCTTGTCTGTCTACTTACAAGTGTGTCAAGTCTCCGAGAATTTTGGTCTTTGACTTTAGCGAATAAAAGTCTGTGATCGAAGAAACTAGTATAATTATTTATTTATACCGGAAGGATCATTTCATAACACAAAAATTCATTGATAAAACAATGAATACTGCACAATCCCAGGATTCGAAATCCTACTTCTATTACATGAACAATAACATCCATAGAAATCTCGGGTTTTAGAGCAATCACTACTTGAAATATATTTTCAGAAAATTCTAACGAAATCGTGGCTACTGAGAGCAAGATACCATCAACCAAAGTGGAAAAGAGGAAAACAATAGATGTTCCACACCAAAATTGGCAAGTAATTATCAAGGATCTCAGTAAACTGGGCGAGTGAATCTAGAAGAAATATAATTTAGAATCATGAGTCTCTTACAAAATCTTACATATTACAATAAAGAAATTATAACGTATACATGCTTACATCTCGTATACTTAGAAACAACGTTCCCGATAAAAACATTTGCAGAACGTGTTTTGCAAATAATGCAATCCAAAAAACTTGGTACACTACAAGAGAAGAGAAAAATTATACCATGAACATGACCAATTACAAGTTGAAAAATATCAAGGCATTGGCAAGAAACTTTTTGATCTAGCAAGTCCCTTGTTTAAAGTTTTCAAAATATAAAGCTGAATGCAATTAAAAATCTCATTCGAAAATTTATGTTACATTTTCTATACTGTTTAATTAATTTAAGATCAAATTATTTCAATTTAATTAGCTCTGGGGCCTGTGTCACCGTAGCGATGAAATGTTTTGCACTTTTCACTTTGCACTTTTCGTAGTTTGAAAAGTGTAA